>JASCZW010009101.1:0-45043 GCA_034211315.2 Aedes japonicus
CTCCTCTTCCAGAAGGTGGAGGGTTTTTAAACTACCATTGAAACATTGTTGGCTTTCAAATAACTTCATTTGCCAAATTTGGTTCCATTTGCTTGACTAGGTCTCGAGTTTTACAGAAATATGTGTATCATTTGTATGTGAGCCTCCTTTTCCAGAGGGGGAAGGGGTCCCAAATCATCATCAAAACCTTTTTCAGTCCCAAAAAAGCCTGCATACAAATGTTCACGGTGATCGGTTAAGAAGTTTCCGAGTCTATAAATATTTTAAAGAAATTATTTTTATACATACATATTCCATATTTCAAATTCCAAAAACCAAAGTCCAAATTCCAAATATTAAATTTCAAAACTCCACAATCCAAACTCCAAACTACAAACTTCAAACTCCAAACTTCAAACTCTAGACTCTTATCTCCAAATTCCAACTCCAAACTCCATTTTCCAAACTCCAAACTCTAAACTCTTAATTCCAAACTCCAAAATCCAAACTCCAAACTCCAAACTACAAACTCCAAACTCCAAACTACAAATTTCAAATTTCGATTTTAAAATTTCAAATTTCGATTTTGAAAATTCAAATTTAAATTGCCAATTTAAATTCCAAAACGCAAATTTTATGTTCCAAATTCAAAATTTCAAATTCCAAATGCCTAATTCCAAATTTCAAACTTGAATCTCCAAACTTCAAACTTCAAACTCTTATTTCCAAATTTCAACTCCAAACTCCAATCTCCTAACTCCAAACTCTAAACTCTTAACCCCAAACTCCAAACTCCAATTTCTAAACTCCCAACTCCAAATTATAAATTTCGTGTTTCCAATTTCAAATTTCGATTTTGAAAATTCAAATTTCAAACGCCAATTTAAATTCCAAAACGCAAATTTCATGTTCCAAATTCTAAATTCCAAATTATTAATACTATATTCGAAATGCCTAATTCAATATTCCAAACTCCAACTCCAATTTTCAAACTCTAAACTCCAATCTCCAAATTCCAACTCCAAACGCCAATCTACAAACTCCAAACTCTAAACTCTTAACTCCAATCTCCAAACTCAAAACTCCAAACTCCAAATTTCAAATTTCGAATTTCCCATTTCAAATTTCGATTTTGAAAATTCAAATTTCAAATGCCAATTTAAATTCTAAAACATAAATTTCATGTTCCAAATTCCAAATTCCAAATTCTTAATACTATATTCAAAATGCCTTATTCCAAATTCCAAACTTCAAACTCCAAACTTCAAACTCTAAACTCTTATCTCCAAATTCCATCTCCAAACTCCAATCTCCAAACTCCAAACTCTAAATTCTTAACTCCAAACTCCAAATTTCAAATTTCGAATTTCCAATTTCAAATTTCGATTTTGAAGATTCGAATTTCAAACGCCAATTTAAATTCCAAAACCCAAATTTCATGTTCCAAATTCCAAATTGTTAATACTATATTCAAAATGCCTTATTCAAAATGCCAAACTTCAAACTCCAAACTTCAAACTCTAAACTCTTATCTCCAAATTCCAACTCCAAACTCCAATCTCCAAACTCCAAACTCAAAACTCCAAACTCCAAATTTCGAATTTCAAATTTCAAATTTCAAATTTTTCTATTGAAAATTCAAATTTCAAATGCCAATTTAAATTCCAAAACCCAAATTTCAAGTCTAAAATTAAAATTTCCCAACTTCAAACTCCAAACTTCAAACTCTAAACTCTTATCTCCAAATTCCAACTCCAAACTCCAATCTCCAAACTCCAAACTCTAAACTCTTAACTCCAAACTCCAAATTTCAAATTTCGAATTTCCCATTTCAAATTTCGATTTTGAAAATTCAAATTTCAAATGCCAATTTAAATTCTAAAACATAAATTTCATGTTCCAAATTCCAAATTCCAAATTATTAATACTATATTCAAAATGCCTTATTCCAAATTCCAAACTTCAAACTCCAAACTCCAAACTTCAAACTCTAAACTCTTATCTCCAAATACCAATTCCAAACTCCAATTTCCAAACTCAAAACTCTAAACTCTTAGCTCCAAACTCTTAACTTCAAACTCAAAACTCCAAACTCCAAATTTCAAATTTCAAATTTCAAATTTCAAATTTCAAATTTCAAATCTCAAATTTCAATTTTCAAAATTCAAATTTCAAATGCCAATTTGAATTCCAAAACCCAAATTTCAAGTTTCAAATTAAAATTCTAACTTCAAACTCCAAACTTCAAACTCTAAACTCTTATCTCCAAATTCCAACTCCAAACTCCAATCTCCAACCCAAACTCTAAACTCTTAACTCCAAACATCAAACTCCAAACTCCAAATTCCAAATCCCAAACTCCAACCCAAATTCCAAACCCAAACTCCAAACCCAAACTTCAAACTTCAAACTTCAAACTTCAAACTCCAAACCCCTAATTTTTAATTTCATATTTCAAGTTTCGATTTTCAAATTTCAAATTCCAAAATCCGACATCCAAAATCAAAAATCAATAATCCAAATTCAAAAATCAAAAATCAAAAATCCAAAATCAAAATCCAAAACCAAAAATCAAAAATGAAAAATCAAAAATCCAAAATCCAAAATCCAAAATCCAAAATCCAAAAATCCAAAATCCAAAATCCAAAATCCAAAATCCAAAATCCAAAATCCAAAATCCAAAATCCAAAATCCAAAATCCAAAATCCAAAAATCCAAAATCCAAATTCCATATTCTAAATTCTAAGTTTCAAACTCCAAATTCCAAATTCCATAATCTCTTGTTTCAAATTTCTTAAATTGAAGTTCCAAATTCCAATTTCTAAGTTTCAAAACTCCAAATGCCAAATTCCAAGTTCAATTTTACAAATTTCTAACTTGAAGTTCAAACTTCCAAATTCTTAGTTCCAAATTCCAAGTTTCAAATTTCCAAATTCCAAATTCTATGTTTCAAATTTCTTAAATTGAAGTTCCAAATTCCAAATTCTTAGTTTCAAATTCAAAATTCCAAATTTCAAATTCAAATTTCAAATTCCAATTTGAAATTTGAAATTGAAATTGAAATTGAAATTCGAAATTCGAAATTCGAATTGAACATGAAATTGAAATTGAAATTCGAAATTCGAAATTGAAATTGAAATTCTAAATTCTAAATTCCAAATTCCAAATTCCATATTTCAAATAACAAATTCCACATTTCAAATTCCAAATCCAATCAAATTCCAAATTCCAAATTCCAAATTCCAAATTCCAAATTCCAAATTCCAAATCTAAATCTAAATTCCAAATTCCAAATTCCAAATTCCAAATTCCAAATTCCAAATCCAATTCCTAATCCAAATTCCAACCCAATTCCAAATCTAAATCCCAAACCCAAATTCAAATTCCAAATTCAACTGAAATCTCGGAAATCGAGATTCCAAATTCCAAATTCCACATTCCAAAATCTTTGTTTTCAAATTTCTTAAATTGGATATCCAAATCTAAATTCCAATCCAAATTCCAAATTCTAAATTCCAAATCTAAATTCCAAATTCCAATTCCAATTCCAAATTTAAATTCCAAATTCTAAATTCCAAATTCCAAGCCCATACTCCAAACTCCAAACCCCAAACCCAAACTACAATTTAAAATTTAAAATTTCAAATTCCAAAATTCAAAATTAAAATTTAAGATTCCAAATTCCAGATTTGAGATTTCAAATTCCAAATTAAAAATTCTTAATTCCAAATTCCAAAATTCCAAATTCCAAATTTCAAATTCAAAAGTGCAAATTCCAAATTCCAAATCCTAAACTCTGAACTCCCTTATTCCAAATTCCAAATTTCTAACTCCAAACTCAAAACTCCAAACTCCAAACTCTAAAACCCAAATTCCAAACTCCAAACTTCTACTCCAAACTCCAAACTCTAAACTCCATACTCCAAACTCCATACACCAAACTCCAAACTCCAAACTCCAACCTCCAAACCCCAAACTCCAAACTCCAAATTTCAAATTTCAAATATCAACTTTCAGATTCCAAAATACAAAATACAAATTTTTAATTCCAAATTTCAAATTGGAGATTCCAAATTCCAAATTCCAAAGTCTTAATTCCATATTCCAAATTTCGAACTCCGAATACCCAATTCCAGATTTCAAAATTTCAAATTCCAAATTGCAAATTCTAAATTCTAAATTCCAAATTCCAAATTCCAAATTCCAAATTTTCAAAATTCCCAGTAATTTCCAAATTCCAAATCTAAATTCCAAATTCCAAATTCTAAATCCAAATACCAAATCTAAAGTTCCAAATATTCATGTTTCCTACATTCCAAAACCCAAAATCCCAATATCCAAATTCCAAGCCTGAAGTCCGAATTGCCTGAAGCCTGAAGTCTGGAAGAAGTCTGTAACCAAGTCTAGCCAAAGTCTGAAGTCTCCAAGCTCCAGTCTGAAGTCTAAGCCCAAGTTCCAAGCTCCAAGTTTCAGCTCCAAGTGTCCAAGTCTAAGTCTAAGCTCCAAGCCTGAGTTCGAAGCTCCAAGCTCCAAGCTCCAAGTCTGTATCATGTTTCCAAGCCCAAGTCAAGTCTCCATGCCCCAAGTTCCAAGTCGTCTCAAGCTCCAAGCTCCAAGTCTAAGTCTGGGTCTCAGGCTGAGTCCAAGCGTTCAAGTCAGCTCCAAGCTCCAAGCTCCAAGTTCCAAGTCTCCAGCTCCAAGTTCCAGTTCCAAGCTCCAAGTTTCAAGTTCCAAGTCTCCAAGCTCCAAGCTCCAAGTCTCAAGTTCCAAGCTCCAAGTTCCAAGCTCCAAGTCTAAGCTCCAAGCTCAAGCTCCAAGTTCCAAGCTCCAAGCTCCAAGCTCCAAGTCTCAAGCTCCAAGTCTGCCCAAGCTCCAAGCTCCAAGCTCCAAGTCCGTTCCAAGCTCCAAGCTCCAAGTTCCAAGTCTCAAGTCTCCAAGCTCCAAGTCTGGGTTCCACTCAGTTCCAAGTCTGAGTCTGAGCCCAGTCTCAAGCTCCAAGTCTCCAAGTCTGAGCTCCAAGTTCCAGGCCTGCTCCAAGTCTAAGCCTGCCTGTCTGTCAAGCTCATGTCCCGTTTGAAATTCCAACATCAATTCTATGAGTCTAATCTTAAATTAGTTCCACCAATTTGGTTTTCAATCTAATCTAATGCCATAATCTGTATCCAAATTTAAACTGAAGTTCCAAATTCCAAACTCTAAGTTTAAGACTCCAAATGCCAAATTCCAAGTTCAATCTTTTCAAATTCCTCAACTTGAAGTTCCAACCCAAATTCTTGTATTCCAAACTCCAAATTCCAAACTCCAAATTCCAAATTCCAATTTAAATTCTAAATCTGAAAATCTTTGTCTAAATTTCTTAAATTCGAATATCCAAGTCCCAAATTTTAAGTTTCAAATTCTAAATGCCAAATTCCAAGTTCAACTTTCACAAATTCCTTAAATTGAACTTCCAAATTCCAAATTCATTCAGTTTCAAATTCAAAAGTCCAGATTCTTTGTCTCAAATTTCTTAACTTGAGTTCCAAATTCCAAATGCTAAGTTTCCAAATTCCAACTTCCAAATTCCATAATCTTATGTCTCAAATTTTAAATCTGAAGGATCAAATTGCCACATTCTAAGTTTCAACTGTCAAATGCCAAATTCCTAGTTAAATTTTTCAAATTCTTAACTCGAAGTTCCAACTTCCAAATTTTGTTTCCAAATTCCACTAGTTCCAAATTCCAAATTCCAAATTCCAAATCTAAAATTCCAAATTCCAAATTCCAAATTCCAAATTCCAAATTCCAAATTCCAAATTTCAAATTCAAATTCCAAATTCCAAATTCCAAATTCCAAATTCCAAAATCTAAATTCCAAATTCCAAATTCCAAATATCCAAATTCCAAATTCCAAACTCCAAATGCCAAATTCCAAGTTCTAATTTCTCAAATCTAATTCTAAATTCCAAATTCCAAATTCTAATTTCAAATTCCAAATTCTAAATTCCAAATTCCAAATTCTAAATTCCAAATTCCAAATCTAAATTCTAATTTCAAATTCTCAACTGAATTCCAAATTTCAAATTCCAAATTCCAAATTCCAAATTCAACTAAATTCCAAATTCCAAATTCCAAATTCCAAATTCCAAATCCAATCCAAATTCCAAATTCCAACTCCAAATCTCCAAATTCTAAATTCCAAATTCCAATTCCAAATTCTAAATTCCAATTCAATTCCAAAATCCAATCAAGAATTCCAAATTCCAAATTCTGAATTCCCAATCTAAATTCCCGATTCCCAATTCCAAATTCCAGATTCCAAATTGCAAATTCAAACTCCAAACTCCAAACCCAAACCCCAAACTCCAAACTACAATTAAAATTTCAAAATTCCAAATTCCAAAATTCACAATTAAAATTTTAGATTCCAAATTCCAGATTTGAGATTTCAAATTCCAAATTCAAAATTCTTAATTACAAATTCCAAAATTCCAAATTCCAAATTCCAAATTCAAAAGTCCAAAATTCCAAATTCCAAATTCCAAATTCTGAACTCCTAATTCCTAATTCTCAAATTTCATAACTCCAAACTCTAAACTCAAACTCCAAACTCCAAACTCAACTCCAAACTCCAAACTCAAACTCAAAACTCCAAACTTCAAACTCTAAAACCCAAATTCCAAACTCCAAACTCTACTCCAAACTCCAAACTCCAAATTCCCAACCCCAAACCCCAAACTCCAAACTCCAAATTTCAAATTTCAAATATCAACTTTCAAATTCCAAAATACAAAATACAAATTTTTATTTCCAAATTTCGAATTCGAGATTCCAAATTCAAAATTCCAAAATCTTAATTCCATATTCCAAATTTCGAACTCCGAATACCAAATTCCAAATTTTTAATTTTTAATTCCAAATTTCGAACTCCAAATACCCAATTCCAGATTTCAAAATTTCAAATTCCAAATTCCAAATTCCAAATTCCAAATTCCAAATTCTAAGTTCCAAATTCCAAATTCCAAATTCCAAATTCCTAATTCCAAATTCCAAATTCCAAATTTTCAAAACTCCAAGTTTCAGAATTTCCAAATTCCAAATTCCAAATTCTAAATTCCAAATACCAAATTCCAAAGTTCCAAATATTCATGTTTCCAACATTTCGAAATTCCAAAAATCCTAATATTCAAATCTCAAGTTTGAAGTCTGAAGCCTTGAAGTCTGAAGTCTGAGATTCCAATCTGAAGCCTGAAGTCTTGAGTAGTCTGAAGCCCAAGTCTCCAAGTCTTCAAGCTCCAAGTCTCCAAGTCTCAAGTTCCAAGCTCCAAGCTCCAAGTTTCAAGCTCCAAGCTCCAAGTCTGAGCTCCAAGTCTGCTCCAAGCTTCAAGTTTCAAGTCTCCAAGCTCCAAGCTTCAAGCTCCAAGCTCCAAGTTCCAAGCTCTGCTCCAAGTTCTCAAGCTTCAAGTCTCAAGTTCTCAAGCTTCAAGTCTGAAGCCTGAAGTTTCAAGTTCCAAGCTCCAAGCTTCAAGTTTCAAGTTTCAAGTCTTCAAGCTCCAAGTTGCTCCAAGCCTAGTCTGCTCAAGCTTCAAGCTTCAAGCTTCAAGTTTCAAGTTTCAAGTTTCAAGTTTCAAGTTTCAAGTTTCAAGTTTCAAGTTTCAAGTTTCAAGTCTCAAGTTTGAAATTCCAAATACCAAATTCTATGTTTCCAATTTCTTAAATTGAAGTTCCAAATTTCAAATTCTAAGTTTTCAAATTCCAAATTCCAAATTCCATAATCTTTGTTTCAAATTTCTTAAATTGAAGTTCCAAATTCCAAATTCTAAGTTTAAAACTCCAAATGCCAAATTCCAAGTTCAATTTTTCAAATTCCTCAACTTGAAGTTCCAACTTCCAAATTCTTGTTTCCAAATTCCAAATTCCAAATTCCAAATTCTAAATTCAAAATTTGAAAATCTTTGTTTCAAATTTCTTAAATTGAATATCCAAGTCCCAAATTTTAAGTTTCAAATTCTAAATGCCAAATTTCAAGTTCAACTTTACAAATTCCTTAAATTGAACTTCCAAATTCCAAATTATTAGTTTCAAATTCAAAATTCCAGATTCTTTGTTTCAAATTTCTTAACTTGAAGTTCCAAATTCCAAATGCTAAGTTTCCAAATTCCAACTTCCAAATTCCATAATCTTTGTTTCAAATTTCTTAAATTGAAGGATCAAATTCCAAATTCTAAGTTTCAAACTTCAAATGCCAAATTCCTAGTTCAATTTTTCAAATTCCTTAACTTGAAGTTCCAACTTCCAAATTCTTGTTTCCAAATTCCAAGTTTCAAATTTTCAAATTCCAAATTCTGTGTATCAAATTTTTTAAATTGAAGTTCCAAATTCCAAATTCCAAGTTTCAAATTCCAAATTCCAAATTCCAAATTTCAAATTCCAAATTCCAAATTCCAAATTCCAAATTCCAAATTCCAAAATCTTTGTTTCAAATTTCTAAAATTGAATATCCAAATTCCAAATTCTAAGTTTCAAACTCCAAATGCCAAATTCCAAGTTTAAATTTTCAAATTCCTTATTTTGAAGTTCCAAATTCCAAATTCTTAGTTTCAAATTCCAAATTTTAAATTTCTTATTCGAAATTCCAAATTCTAAGTTTCAAATTCCAAATTCCAAATTCTATGTTTCAAACTTGAATTAAGTTCCAAATTTCAAATTCAAATTCCAAATTTCAAATTCCAAATTCCAAATTCTTGGTTTCAAATTTCTTAAATTGAAGTTCCAAATTTCAAATTACTGGTTTAAAATTCCTTAATTTGAAGCTTAAGTTGAAAAAGTGTTGGATTCAGCTGACAACAACAAACACAGACCCAGTTCCATAATGTGGCCGAAACTCACATGTTTGATTTTCGCAGTAGCAGTAGCTCAATGTTTACACATGTTTAAACCAGTTGAGATGAGCTCCCATTCGGATTTTGATTGAATTGAAGATGCGAACATACTTTGGCTTCACAGTTGTACACATCACTTTCACTCCACACACAAAAGGATGATCCGTTCAGTTGCTCAATCCGATCATTTCCCGACCCATCAATTGACTCTCGCGTTGCCTATAATTTCCAACAACATTCCCATCGGTTGCCCGTTAATCAACATCACCACGAGCAGATAATTGGTCTCAGATGTTTGATGGTGGGTCTGCTCCTGTCTGGCACCCGGTAACCCACTTTTCAGGGCCACCATCAATCATAAATCCGAAGGCCATGAGCAGAAGGTTGCAATTTTTGGCTGCAAAATGGGACCCCATGTTCCGTGTGTGAATTTTCAAATTACCCCGTGAATTGGGTCATTCCTATTTTGCATCTCCCAAAGTGAACGAAATAGATCGATTTTTGTTTTGCCTCTGCGGGCCAATTTTCAGCCATCGACTTCGTTTGGTGTGATGCCGAGAATAATTTAATTACTTGAAATTTCCCGTGCTTTATTTTTTCCACTTTGCGGGAGGGTGGTTTGAATTTTAAATATTTGCTTTTTTCTGGCCTGTGAATCAGCACCTGCTTCGTGAAAAGTACCTCAGCCACGGTTTGCAGGATAAAAAAAGACCAACGCTCCGCGGTGGTGGCGAAGAGAAGAGTAAATTTCGAATTAATTTGCATAATGAAAGGTCATAATGAATTTTTATCTCTTTCGTAAATATGCGTCTGCAAGGGAGCTGCTCTTTTTTTCACCCGCCGAATCCATTAAAGTTCCTTCTTTGTTGCATCGGGATGAATTGTGATCTGTTTTAGTTGCATTTACCTACAAGTCAAAATGACCAATCGTAAAATTTAATTAAGACATTCCCATTTCCCAATGATAAACTACCCTGCCCAGTCGGATTGCAAACCCATCAATTTCGAATCGTGCCCGCCAGGAAATCCTAGGACATTTTTTAGTGTCTTCCCGGTCCGACAGTCTCTAATTACGGCTCATTACAGTAACTCGTACAATTGTCCAAGCGGGTGATTATCGGCCTTTTTCACGCCTCCTCTTCCTGCTCAATCCTGGCTAAGAATCATCCTCGCACAATTGCAATATGCAAAAACCCCCTCCCATGACCAGCCGGAGTCAAAGTTGGCCAAGCTTTGTGTCTCCATCGGAGTTGTAATTATAAACGGTAATTGCCGATATTAAGTAAAATCAAATCGCTTTAATCGACAATTATTATCGCTCTGTTTGTATCGGCGACTGACTCCTTGGTAGCGCGAACAGAGCGGCAATTATACAGCTATTGGAGTACGGACGATTGCCGGTGCAAACAAATTACCCTAGATCCAATCAGCTACCGAGCGGTCGGCCGAGCCAGGACTAGGCTGCAGTCACCTCCGCATGCTTCCCCGTCGAGAGGCAATCAAGGTGTCAGCTATTGGCACTTATTGAGCTGCGGCTGCCTGTTACTTGCAGCAATGGTCTCTGTGCCTGTCGTGGGTACAAATTGTTCGAGCAGCCAGCTCCCAGCGTGAGAAAACTTGTGTCAACTGATGCGAAGCCCGGCCTTGGTTCGGAAACTTATGAGCTTGTTTGGTTGCTTAATCGATTTGCGTTTGTATCGGTGTTTGAGGGGTTGTAGAGTTAAAGGTCGAGAGGCAGTAGGCAGAAAGAAATCAAGTTGGAGAAAAGGTCAAAAGGATCGAATGTTGATGGATTTATGCTTAGTGAGGTTTGGAGGAATTTCACTGTACAATTGTTTACCTATTGTTTTGTTTAAACATGAGTGTCTATGGTTACAGATGAGAGCTAGGATAAAATTTGTTTTGAATTTGAAGGCGTTCAGCTTAGGTGATAAATGTTTGAGTAACAACCTAATCTATGTTCTTTTTACGATATTTTTTTGTCTTTGAATTATGAGCATTACAGTACTTACTTTTGGTTTTTGACGTAGGATAATGTTTTTCTGGAACATATTCTGGTGTTATTTCAGCAACTTAAGCTGAAAAATTCGAGATTTTCTCACCCATGGAGAAGAAAATTTATGGTTGTCTTATATAACATGATCATGTCGAAAGGATGTGCTCCCCACCAGGTAAAGGGTGTCCACGATGAAATTGCCACACTATGAAATTGCTCTAACTTTTTAACCGTTGGGAAGAATTTAATGAAAATTTGGGTGGATTTAGTTCATTGTGCATTATTTACATCCTGCAAGTCCTGTGATCAAAACTCGCGGAAATGGAGTCGAAAGAACAGCTCGTGCGTGATAAAATCTTGCGCATTCATCACGAGAACAAGGATCTCTCGCATCGTTCCATCGCTAAAACGTTGGGAATCGCGAATTCCACGGTGTCACGAGTGATTAAGCGGTTCGAGGAACGGTTGACCACCGATCGGAAGCCCAGAAGTGAAGGAAAAAGTATTCCGTACAACACCAAAAATCACAACCGCGTAGTTGGGGCCTTCAACCGAAATCCGAACGCCTCCGTTCGGGATGTGGCTAAGAAGCTGCAGCTAAGCCGAAATTTTGCCAAAACTAAGGCTGGGCTTCGAACGTTCAAGGTACAAAAAGCCCCTAATCGCCACGAGAAGCAGAACAAGTCCGCCAAAACCCGTGCCAGGAAGTTGGACCTCAACATGCTGACGAAAGTTGAATGCTGCATCATGGACGACGAAACATATGTGAAGGCCGACTTCAAACAGATCCCCGGCAACCTGTTTTTCATGGCCAAGGATAAGTTCAGCGTTCCGGAGCATGTCCGCACTCAGAAGATGTCCAAATTTGCGAAGAAATTCCTGGTTTGGCAAGCCATCTGCACGTGCGGGAAGCGGAGTGCACCTTTCGTGACCCAGGACACGATGAACGGACAGGTGTACATAAAAGAGTGCCTCCAGAAGCGGCTGCTTCCTCTCCTGAAGGCCCACAACGTCCCAACAATCTTCTGGCCGGATTTGGCCTCATGCCACTACTCCAAGGACGTGCTGAAGTGGTATGCGGACAATAAGGTCAATTTCGTGCCGAAAATGTTCAACCCTCCCAACACTCCGGAGCTCCGCCACATCGAGAAGTACTGGGCGATTATGAAGCAGCACCTTCTTAAACGACCTAAGGTAGTGAAGACAGTCGAGGAACTGAAGAAAGTATGGGTTTACATGCAAAAAACGGTTGATTCACAGGTTGTGCAGAATCTTATGGCCGGGGTTAAGGCCAAGGTGCGGGCATTTGCGTATGGACTGTAAATAAAATACGAGTAAAATGGTAAAATGAAGTTTAATAGCTATTTCTCAATCCCTGAAAATTTGATGGCAATCGGATGATAACTCGAATTTTGCGAATCAATTTTGTGTGTGGCAATTTCATCGTGGACACCCTTTACTACAAATCGTTTTAAAAAGTTTGTTCTTTGTTGACAATGTCGCTAATCTGACATCTGACCATCCCATATCCATATCCATAAAACTGCATCGTCAGCAAATTGTATGAATCAATATCTTTGACGTATATACTGTACAGAAGAGGAGAAAAGCACGACCCTTGCGGAACGCCAAGATAACCTGTTCGAGATTTTCTGGGATATCCGTTAATGGTAAAAAGCAAATTCTTTATGTTCAACAATGTGAACAGGAAGTTACTGATTCGAAGGGGAAAGCCCGAAGCTATATGTTCTTGGTACCAAAGATCAAAGTCACCTGTGAGGTTTTTTTAGGTTAGGTTGAATAACACTAGAAAAACGTTGCTAAACAGTCAGGTGTGCCTCGGTCACGTCTGAAACCATATTGTGTATCCGAAAGAATGTTATGCCTCTCTGCCCAATGTTCCATCCAAACTAGTAACATTTTTTCAAAGATTTTTCTGTCGCACACTAAGAGTGAAATCGGTCGATAAGAGTTATAATCTGTGGCATTTACCCTTGTTTCAAAATTGGCAGCATTTTAACTTCATGCCACGTTTGAGGACAGGTGTTTCATTGAAAAAAAGTCATTGTACAGCTGCGTTAAACGGCAATTTTTTCAATAAGGCAAACTAAATACCATCAATTCCGGGAGCACTATTCCCTGCTAAACGTAGAGCAGATTCTAGTTCCTCAAGGCTAAAATCTTTTGTTGAATCTATTATATGTTACTACTATTATCAAGTGCGTCAACGGTGATAATCTCGGGTTTCTCATTGGCAAAAAACGGGGGCAAATTCTAGTACTAAACTGTTCTATCCATTCTTCAGAATAACTGTTTAAGTTTTCCTTAGGAGTATAGCAGTTGCGCTTTTTCTTGGCGATAGAACATAAAGATCGAAGGGCAAAATCCTAATCAAATGATTCTACCAATTGTTCCCAATACCAACGTTTCTTAGTCTTGAACAACCTTTTGGATTCTGCTTCTACTTGTTTACAGGGTGCGGCAGAAAATAATGCGCAATTTTTTTTCTATACCTTTCAAATCTCATTTTTGAATTAGTTCAAGCAATAATATCAACATTTTCGAGTGCAGTTATCTTTATAAAGTCCTATTAAACAAATTTATTCAATGTTTCCTCCATTTTTACTAATAACATCCTCGAGGCGACACCGGAAACCAGAGTACGCCTTTCGGACGTAGTCCTCCGATATTGACTGCGACCATGTGCGTGTTATGGTTGACTTCAGGGTTTTCACACTAGGGTGTGACGTTTTGCAGGCTCGTGCTTCAACATATGCCCAAATCGAAGAATCCAACGGATTAAGATCTGAACTGCTAGGGGGCCACAAATCCTTCGGCGAAAACTTCATGTTATCGTTCAACCATTGTTGGGTTCGATTGGACGTGTGACACGGCGCTCCATCCTGCTGTAGGACAAAGTTTTGGTGGTAGTCAAGTGGCGTTTCACTCTGGCTCTGAAAAATGCATGCAGGTCTTCTTTGATGATTCTTCGCATGGATTTCTCCGAAATATTGGCTTCCTTTGCAAGTTTTCTTATGGAACGCTCCGAGTTGCGAGCAATTTTTGCACGGGCCGATTTGATCACGTTTGGCGTGCGTGCAAAGCGCGGACGTCCGCTGCCCGGCTTTCGCTGCTTAGGACCATCCTACAGGGACTTTTTTATGCGGTAAACTGTTGCCAAATAGCACTCTAACACCTTGGCAATCTCTTTCGAATTCTTCTGGGAGAGCAACAAACTGGTGATCACTTCTTTCGCGAACATTTTGACGAATTTGCAATAAAACAAATAAAATGTTTGGATGCAGCACTTGAAAATGAACATAAACAAATACACTTTCGACAGAATTAACCCAATACTAAAGTTTGAACATTTTCGCATTATTTTCTGCCGCACCCTGTATAACTAAGAAAATTTACTGATATCCCAGAAGATCTAAATTGATTCAATGCATTTGAACATTTCGTCAACATTTTTTAACATTCCCAATCCCACCACACTGTAGGATTTTTCCCAAACACTGCCGTTAATAGGAATGGGCTTAGTTTGCCTTTAATTTGCAGTTTGTTCGATAGAACCGATCAGAACTTTGTGTAGCACTGAAGGGTCTTCAGCATTATAAAAGCCAGATACGAGCATACTCAACTTTTGCCTATATCTATCCCACTAAACACTAGTTATTGGAAGATGGTCGCTTCCTGATGGATCCTGTATAACTTTTCATGAGCAATTCAAGGCTAATGTTGACGAGAATAGAGACAAATCTTATCTGCTGCATTGTTGATTTGGGGCACGCTATTCCTATTATCTCACCGGTATTCAAAATCACAAGATCGAACTCGTCAGTCGTACATAGTTTTTGCTCTGCTATCATCATAAGGTTCACCCCAAGCTCATTCTTTGGAATTGAAATCCCCTACTAGTATTTAAGGTGGTGAAAGTGAGTCTACGATATGGTTATGGTCGTTGAATCTGAGGGTATTTATATTGGGAGGAATGTAGATTGACGCAGCGCTAGTTTGACGGTCGTCGCGACTATCTTAATAAGAGAGGATTGTTCGATCTCAATCTGATTGAATTCAATCCCTTGTTCGAAACCTAGCAAGACTCCTCCGTAAGGCTGATTTCTGACCGCTTCTGATTATGTTAAACTGAGGTACGTAAAAAATGTGTCTTCTGTTAGCCATGTCTCCGATGTATCTAATACTTGAACTTGAGTAAGATTGATTACTGAGGTTTGCGATTTTAGGGAGAATACTGTGCGCGTTCCACCGAAGCAGGCATTTTTGATTAGGCATAGAATTAGGCATATTTAGCAGTAATGACCGCAAGGAGGGGCACGTGAGTGATTATCTTTTCCAAGCATAAACTGAACAGGGGGCATCCTACTTTCAACAACAGAGTACTGAGCACACCATACGAATCAACAGTGGTATCGATAAAATGGACTGATCAGTCGTTCTGCCTTTCCTGAGGGGCTAGAGAAAGCGGATCTGTATTCTGTCTTGTTTGAAGCTAGCACCGGTATTCTGTTCAGGTTCTTTTTGAGAGAGTCTGTAGCTCTGAGTGGCCGTAGCCGAGGTCGATAGATCGAAAGGAATTTGTTTGAGAGCCTGGTTTTGTGGTACATAGGTATAGCTGCAGTTTCCATTCTCATTGGGATCTTCGTCCGGGAGGTGTGCAAGTGGAGAGAACGCGTTCTCGTGAGCCACCGTTTCAGCGCTTGAAAGCAACTAGGCGAATGAGAGTCTGGACTTTGCGAGTAATTTTCGGCGGGTCATACTCACATGGTCTTCGTATGAGGGGCAACTCTCTGGGGAAGGGTCATGTTCTGCATTACATCGAATACACAGAGGCGAAACGAACGTACATTTTGATTCGTCATGAATCTCAGCGCACTTGCCGCATCGTGCCTTATTATCGTACATCTTGGCTGAGTAACCGTACCGGTTACAGTTTAAGCAAACCAAGACTTTTGGGACGTATAGCCGGCCTGGGATCAACGCTTGATTGATTTCGAGGTGGCCGGTTCCCTCAAACTTTATGCGGAATGAGTGACTTGGATCAAAAAACGATATTCTCTCCATCTTTGCGAGAGGCGATCAGTTGAACAACGTCCAGAATATTCACCGAGGAGCATTTAGGTTTCGGGGTTTGCCAACGTCATTTTCTAATATGTGTAGCACGCTCAACGAGGAGTCTATCTCTACCTCCTCACTCGGAATGTCTACTCTGTACTGCTTGAAGAGCTTGTTCTTCACGATCGCATTAGCATCGTTACGATCTGATACCACAACGCGAATTTTCTTAAGAGTAACCTTGCGAATTTCTTGGATAGAGCGGTAGTTCTTGTGGAGATCATTACGGATAGGTATCCATGGGTTTTTCAATTTGACGGAGAATACGATAAAGGGGGACTTGGCTGTAGTGGGGTTTGCTCTGGCTCTCGGCGAATTTTCTGGAAAAGTCAAATCAGTACGGTCTTTGACATCATAATGGCCGAGCGGTCACCTGATCTTTCACACTGTACAGACTTAATGAGAAGCGAACAATGGTACTTATCTTGATGAAAAATCGTCATACGGCGGAAACAATAGGCCGAACTCACAACACCGCTATTGACGACTCGACAGAATCTAAACGTAGAATATCTTCAAAATTTCCTGAAGTAAAAAATAACTCAAGTCTGAAATCCTGAAGGAATAAACGCTCGCACAAGATGAGTAGAAGTATCGCGGTCTTTAAGTTCCAAGTAAAAGGATTGGATTTGTTGAGAAGTGAAACATGTTTTCCTAAAAAAAATGCCGAAGGTAATAGATTGAGAACTGTGGGTTTGAAAGTTCTTTAAACGAATGTTTTTGGTTCCCAGAATTAGTTTCCTTCAGCGTGAACGTGTGATATGGGGCTTTGGGAAGGCGGACTTAATATTTATGCCGGCTCATCTCATTTATGCCGGCTCATGTATTTGTATATCTAGAGATTGCACATCCTCCCATTGACGTTGCTGTTTCATTGGCTCAATCCGTGAAATTCGAATAATCCGCGGCTTGATTTGCATCGTGTTGCCTATAACCTGTTAAATGAAGCGCCTCTGTGATGGATTGGAAATTTTTGGATGGTGCTCGAAATATAGATGAATTGAGTCTTTTAACTCTGATATTCGTCGTGTGATCGATGCGCATGTGCCACTTCTACGTCCTGCATTGAAACCCCCAAGGACAAACAACCATCTTCTCAGATTAAACGATAAGAGTAGTCGTTAACTTAACTTGAAAAATCGCTTTGCTTGAGCTAGTAATAGCTACATGAGATATAATCACTTTAAGTATGCCCACTACATTGATCGTACGCAGTCAAATTTATGTTTGCAATCATAGCGTTTTTAGTCGTTTGTTCAGTCGAAACTCAAAAATAATGGGTTACCTTCGACTATGTATCTCGATGATCGTTCTTCTAGCGCACCAATAGCATCTAGTGTGAGTTATTTGCTGATCACTTTAAGAGGGCTTTTTTGAACATGTAGATTTCTTCTTCGAACCTATATGCAGCTCTCCACGAAACACCATCTGACAAGTTTGAATTTGGAATTGTTCAAATCAATGAGGAGCACGTTGAAAACTCTTTACGTAAATTTAAAAACTCTGTGACATACGGTTCGGATGGTTTCCCTGCATGCACCTTGAAGAAATGTTCGAGCGTTCGTCGTATGTCTGCCCCAGGCATTAGCTGTCCTGTTCTGTTTTCATTGTGGTTTGGAGCTTTCCTGAACTTTGGACATGAACGGAGGCCGGCTCGTTCCGCACTCGCTGACATCTCCGAAGACGGATACGGATTGGGTTAGCGTTTAAAGGCGGCTTTACAACCGCTCGCTTGTGATCCTACACTACCGGTGCGGAACACTTTTTCTACCAGTTTCTTTCTTTCGAGTCGACAGTTAAACGTTCCCTCAAACGTTTTATGACACGAGACACTGTAGACTGGTGAATTTTCAACATCTTTCCGATGGCTCGGGTCCAAAGATGTGGGTTGTCGAGGTGCGTGTGCAAAATGTCATCGCGCACTTGCTGTTACTTCGATTCCATTTTCGAATCTACGACACTTTTCACAATGACACCCACGCAGTGTAAACAATACACGCTTTGAAGTTCTTCCACCCCAAAATTTCGTGACGAAATCAACCCAAGGGCGATATGTTACAGCTAATTCGAAAGTGATGCAATTTAACTGTGGACACCCTTTATAGTGAAGTTTTGAAACCCGCATAGCCCAAATGAATCGTTGATGTTATACTTACTGTTCAACGAAATGTGCATGATTCTGACAACGAGAGTTCGTATGATGGAGCTGTCGTACAGGACACAAGAAGTGCGAGTGGCAAACTTGGTTTGTGCGCCTTAGATTATCCGTAGATTTTTGACGAATAACTTTGCAGGTTTTGAGCATTGACGCTCGAATTGGATCAAGTTAGTGGAGGTCGCTAACCTACAACCCTTCTCAAACTGGGGAGCTGCCACATTCACAAAACATTTCACATGTTCAAAATTGGCTGAAATAAAATAATAGTCATTCCAACAGGTTGAGGCGTGATTGACCGCCCGAGGTTGCCACTCCGTTTTTGCTAGATTAGCTGGAGTTACACAAAGAACCAATAAATGAGGCTTGGGACTAACATACATCCTCAATGCCTCAAAACTGGTGATCCCAAACTAAGGCAACACCAGCGCCAACCCCGACCTAATGCAGGTCAAATAAGGAAAGGATAGGAATGTGTTGACGTGATACTCGCTTAATTCGAACACCTGTGAACTACTACGAGAAATCACTGAAATGTTTGGTAACAGGGTTGAGAGGTTGTCTAGAAAAATATTTACAGAGTGAGTGGTAATTCCTGTTAGTATTTTTAAAACATGGGTAATTTTGAACTCCGGAGGACGCTAAGATCGAACAAAGGTCTCCGAAATAACGTTTAGGGGTTACGTTGTAGCATACTCGACGGCAGCCATTACCTCAACATTTAGAATTGATATAACTCAGAATCTGGACTAGATATTGAAAATTTAATCGGTATGCTTACTTGCTGTGAGCAATCTGATGGAGTTCGATTCGATGTTCATTCACTTACAATCGAGATTCATCAATATGAAATAGCAAGGTAAGTTTGCGAGAGAGAGAAAAGATAGGAAAAAAATCATGGAGTAGTGATTCACCTTAAGGGTTCTTGATAAGTTCTCAAGGTTGCCAATGCTGATGGAACTAGTGCATGAGGATCGCTAAACTCCCTACGAATTTCCAACCCGTTAGTTGAACAACCACCCAATTAGGCCCGAACCCTTACTGATGGTATGAATTGATCTTGATTTCTTCAGCAAATCAGTGTGAAAGAACCTTGAAAACCATTAATTTCTACCCATTCCCAAACCAACCTTTTACTGAGAACAAATTCAGCGAACTAAAAAAAAAACTCCGATCCAGAAAATTTCCGCAGAAAAACCATTCACCATTTTATTCCAATTAATTTATCGCTCATTATTTACCATTCCGTACGCCCCTGTACCTTTTCTCGCCTTCGCGAGAGCGATTCGGTTGCAATTTTCAACCGTTCCCTATCAAACGGCTCTCGAACTGCATGAAATTTTAATTCCTCTAATATTTATCTTCACTTGCAGTCAGCGAAATTGCTCCGTCATCTAATTTCACTCCAATCAACGAACCTCCCGACCCAGTCCGGAGGGGTTGGAGTTCGGGTTGTTCTAAGCTCTGCGACGTATTGAATCATCGCTCATCGTCTCTGTCTTGCCACCTTCAGTCAAAGTTTTGCCCTGGTGTGGGCGGGAAGGAGGGGGGGGGGGCGAATCAAATATCTGATTGCAAGTTTCGCCTTTCAATTTCGCCAGTATTGATTCGAAGTTTAATTTCAATTTGTTCTGCGTTTGGGTCCATAATGGCACGTTGGAATGCCGAACTGGGTTTTCGATGGTGGGGGAAGTGCGGTATAGATGGGCACAGTCTTCGGTTATTGGATCGTTTGTGTTTCTTTTTTTGTCTAGGGATGCGAGTGAAATTGTTATGTCATTCGGAGGACTAAAGAAAGAAAAAATGGGTGCAAAGAATGTCGGAGCAAAAGAAAATAAATCTGCTTGGTCAGCATAATCCAAATCACGGCAAACGGTTTATCCGGGTCTAATGAGGTGCAGGTGGATTGAGAATAAATGTGAATGGTTCGTAAATTTGTGTCTTTGGTGGCATAATTTTTTTCTCAATTTTCTCAATTACTTCATCTTAATGTAACGGATCTTACTGAAGTTGAAAATATTCCAGACGAGAACTGATTTTCAAGCGCCTAAACATTCAACGACCCCCAGGTGAATGACTCGCCTAAATCGGGATGAGAAAATCTAGAAAATCTTACGGTGCGGTTCGATAATTCATGCGTAAAAATGGATTGATAGCTCCAGAGAAGAGGAGTAAGCTGCGTAGATATGGCAAAAGAACGCGGTCGGTCTGGTCTTTGCCCCGTCGACGTCGAGGAAGAGTTGCGTGTTAATCGATTAACCTCACGTCAGCAGCCGTAGCAGCAGAAGCAGCAGACAGTGAATGGTTGTTTGTTCGTCTTTATTTGGTTTGTTTGTTTGTTGTTTGCTCTTCTTGGGTCTTTATCGGGGTGGTTGTTGATGAAGATGATTATGATGGCGATATAGATATCATCATTCAGAACTTTGATCCGTTTTTTGAAGGTCGTTGGTCTGCATTTCTGCGGTTTCTTTGAGGAATATTATTCTCGAAATAAGTGGTTTAACAGAGGAGCCCGTTTGGCGTGAGTGTTCTCCTGTAGAAGCGAACGATCCAAATAAAACAAAAAGGGTTCTTCACTAGGAGAAAATCCAGAAGCTGGCGGTAACAGAGTTTAATTCTTGGTTTAGTCTAGGATTTTTTACAGTTGGAAAACTTCTCGGATTCCCAGTGCAAAGTGTGGGATTGTAATTGCCAATAAAGCATACTGGCATGGAAAATCTCCAATAAATTTTGTGAGTTATCTTGAAGAGGCCCTTCCACATTTGAACGCAGATTTACGTTCTCTTATTCGATGGTTGAAGTACAAACAGTTTAGATTAAACATAATCAAAACTAAGGTTATGAAAATTTCGTGGAATCGAGAAATTGAAGGCATTTCTGATAAAATTGATGATGCGACAATAGATTGCGCTCGTGCTTATTGATGATAAATTAATTAAATATCTCTTCCCAAGAAGCAGAACTTGTTTCAATAGAGCATACAACTCTCTCCTGGAACAAATTAGCGATAACTCCGTTTGGCTATGTACCTCAAAATCATACGCAACAGCTACGGAAAAACGCAATGGTTTAGCCTGTATGCAACTTGACATTGTTTCTACAGAGTTGCAGTAGCATTTCTTAAAACATTCAGATATTGTTACTCGCGTTGCAAAAATACTGAAAAAATACCAATGTTTAAATGAAAGCGAAAATAACTTTTTTTTAAATGAATATTGTTATCAATCAAACATTTGTGATCAAAATATAGCGAAGTAAAATGGTCTGAAAATCGTGTTGGAATAAGTTTATTTTTCAAATACTTTCAGATTTCTGGATCAAACATTCTGTTCTACTAAGAAAAATATAAATGCCCTTGAATACATTCTCGAGAAAAGAGCATTGCTCCAGAATTTAAAAAGGAAAATATGTGTTTAATAATGTTAACATTGGCGAAAGAAATATATAAGGAAAGAGATTGCGAAATTTCGGACGTAGAAACATCGGAAGCGGAAAGTAAAAACTGGAAAACGTACAAATATTGGGAAAAAAAAACACTAAGAGCTGAAAAAATCATAAATTGATTAAGAAAGGTTTGGTTAACTGGTTTATTTAGGACTGTAATGTAAGTATGAATAGATACTCTATTTTTCAAGAGACAAACAAGCCAAAATCTGAAAGTCTTTAAAAAATAGTAATCCATTCAAATTTATGCAATAGGAGCAAGGCACGGGAATAAAGAAATATGTAAATATATACATATACAAATACATACATAAATACAATATACACACAAAAAACATTGTTAAACTGTGCACAAAATAACTAAGCCATGAAGTCACAAAAAATATAAATACTTAAATACTGAATGAATGTAATATATTAAGTACTACCCTTTCAACAAATGCTTCGGAAAAACTAATAATAAAAAAGTCATTACTAATTACAAAAGATATTTTTTTAAATACTAATAAATACTTCTAAAATAAATATCATTAAGGTTTGGATATCAATCGGTTGATCATTTAGTAGGAAGAAAGTAACCCTACATGAATGAGTTCATCACATTTTTTTAAATATTATCATTTAGGTTGAATGCGATTATCGAAATAGATACAAGCAGTATACATTTTTACTACAACTTTACAACAGAGCAGTTCAACTTACTTCATACACAGGACTAAAACATATGCTTTGAGCTTAGGAATAACTCTGTTCATTCCAAATAAAAATAAAAAAAACATGTCATACAAACAAAAAGTAACGAACAATCGAAAACGATTTAGTCAAAAGGTACGGAAAACGACAATGAATCTTAAAAATGCGATTCTTATTGTATTTTTCACAATTTAAATATGCGGAAGTCTAAAAATTGCACTCAGAGAGGAAAACTTTGCAACTATAATATTATTCTTGGACAGTAACAATATTAAAGAACAATAAACAACCCTAACCAATTTAATTTTCAGTCAAATTCTCTATTCCAAGGTAAGCAATCAAATGACCACGAAAAAGTGAACTACATTTTAAATAAATAACATATAACGGGGAAAGAGAGGGACCATCAAGGCACCCAAGTGTAACGATTTGGATAGGGAGCATGGAATTGACTCTTCCCTATTGTTAGCATTTCGCGCGGAAGGAAGGTGTACTCTTCGATCCCATTTATGGGGTTTATTCTGTCAATCGAGAGCTCGATTCTAGTGTTGTACATGTGAACTTGCTTTTGGAAGGAGATTCTCTTCCCTATATTCGCGGGTTTCACGTAAGTGTCTCTGCTTGCGGGCCCGCCCAAACGTTTTCGGCACTTCTTACAGGAGCTTGATGGTCACAAACAACAATAGAATCCTGATCAAATCGCTTTTCCGATTATCCCTCTCCTATGGAAAGTTAGCTTGCTACAATAGATGGCAGTAATAAGGATACGTTTTACTATGGCAGTTTTGATTAGCTCTCTGGGAGAAATCGATGATATCTAGTTGATAGATTCAATTCGTATTTCGCGGAGAAAAAGTTCTAAAAGTGTTTGATTTTTTCAGGGATCGTTTATAAATACTATATTATTCAATTTTATATTCTAAACTAAAATAAGCTTTTAAAAACTGAATGGACTCTGAAAAATAATATTTTCTGAATTACTGTAAACTTTGGAATATCTATGAAGATAAGATGGACATAGGAACTTGACAGAAGTTGATTAAGCTTCTCAGAAGTTCGTTAAACTTTTTGAAAGCCACAAGATAAAAAAGGTCTCTCTCTCTCTCTATCTCTCTTGAGAATAGAATAGGTGGAACCTAAGAGAAGTCCATTGGATTGACGGAAAAACTCTCAACGTTTTTGGAACCTTGGATTCAAAAAATTTGCTGATGATTCATGCAATCGAAACAATTTTCTGGAAACTAACGGAATTTTAAGAATCAGATTTAGCCAGCATATCACAAATATTTTAATAATTTTCGAGACATTGAACACAATCTGGGAAGCTGGTCGATTTGCAAAACATTTAATAAGTTGGTGGAGTTTCCGTTAAATAATTAGCATTTCAAGATTTTGTTAAACATTAAAAAAAATTTTTAGAATCTCCAAGATTATGACACGGTGGAAATTCCAAGAAATTGATTGAACAGTAGAAGAGTAGTTGATCTTTTTTATTCTTGTTTTAATTCGGTACGAAAAATTAGCAAGTTGAAAGAAGTTTAAGTTCTACTAAAAACTCAAGTACCCTGAGAACTTGAAATGTTCCCTGAACAATTGAAAGGTTTCTCAAGCATTTGTGGAGATCCTTGAACTTCTAAGAGCTTCCTAAAGTTATAGATATTTACTTGGAATGTTTTCTACATTTTTGAGAATGCTCGAAAAATCTTTAGAAGTTTGTTGCATTTCTGGAACATTTTCTGAAATTCTGGGAGGTTCCCCGATCTTTTAGGAAGTTACCTAAAATTCTTTAAAAAATTCAGGATTTCTGAGAAACTTCCTGAATTTCCGGGAAATACCCTGAGCATCTGGGAAGTTGATTGAGCTTTTGGGAAGTTCCCTGATGTTTTGAGAAGTTCTTTGAATTGATGGGACGTTCTCTGAATTTAGACGTGTTCTTCTGGAAAGTTTCCTGATCTTTCGGGAATTTTCTCGACCTTTGTGGACGTTTTGAATGACTGAACTTCAAGAAAATCCCATGAACTCTTACAAGTTTCCTGAACTTCTGAGAAGTTTTCTAGAATTCTGGGGAGTTTTTTTTTGAGCTCCAGAAAAAACTGTGGACCTCTAGAAAGATCTACAACTTTTCAAAAGCTTCATGAATTTTTGGAAAGTTCTTTGATCTTGTGGAACTTGTGAAGTTTCCTGAACTTTTGAAAAGTTCCCTGAAATTCTGGAAAGTTCCCTGAACATCTTGGCTAGTTCTATGAAATTCTGAGAAATACCAACACAATTCCGATATGTTTTCTGAACTTCTGTAAAGCTCCCTGAATTTTGGCGAAGTTGCTGAACTTCTGGGAAGAACCCTTAACTTTTGAGAAGTTCTCAGAATTCATGTAAAGCTCCCTGCATTTATGGAAAATTCTGTCTGCCTGCCTCAGTTTAAATGTGAATGCCCCAGGAACATTTTTTTTTGAAATTTCACGGACTTTAAAAAACAACTTTGCAGAAGAAAGTGTGTCGATCCGACTTTACCAGAAAAAGTTATGATCGTTAAAAGGCAGCATATTTTGACAAAAAACAGCAAAGTACAGTAAACCCCCTGACATGCGCGGATTCCCTTGATGGTGGTCTCAATTAATAAATGGGAATTGACCTTTGTTGTTTCATCAGAAAATATCTCGTGATCCTCCGTGTATAGGAAGTTACTTTTTTTCGGCAAAGTTGTTCATAGATCAAGGCCTTAAAGATGGTAAACTTAGAAGTTCAGAATTATCTCACTACGTGGCGCTGGTGTGAATGTACTCTTACTTTAGAACCTGAATCTCGAGATTCAGCAACATAGCAAGTTGGCCTCTTGGACAAAGATGTTTGGTTGATTGAGGCCTTTAGGGTGGTGTTAACATTAGTTCATAACAAATTCGCTACGTGGTCGTGTACTATTGTACATGTGAATATTGTGTATAACCTGTATTTTGAGATTTAGAGTGTGTATAAATTTACTTTTTTCAGGAAAGGTAATTGTAAAATTATGAGCTTCCAGACGCTCGATTCAACAGCAGAAAATTTAGAGCAGCTTTTCAGAGAACTTCCAGGAAGTTCTGTAGAGAGCTTCAGAGTCATTCTACACCGAACTTAAGGGAAATTTTGCAGAGAACTTCATGGAAATTCTTCAGAGAACTTCAGAGAAATTTTGCAAAGAATTTCAGGGCAGTCTTTCAGAGAATTTCAGGGAAGTTCTTCACCGATCTTTAAAAAAGGTCTACACAAAACTTCAGGTAAGTCCTTCAGAGAACTTTAACGAAGTTCTTCAGAGAACTTCAGAGAAGTCCTTCAGAAAACTTCATGGAAGGTCTGCAGAGAAATTCATGAAAGTTCTGCAGAGTACATCAGGGACGCTTTAAAGAGAACTTCCAAAAAGTTCTTCAGAGAACTTCAAGGACGTTTTTAAAGGAACTTCAAGGAAGTTCTTCAGAAAACTTCATGGAAGTTCTTCAAAAAAGATAAGGGATCTTCCTTAGAGAACTTCAGAAAAGTTCTTCAGTAAACTTCATGGACATACTCTGACAAACTCAACGATTTTTGAAATCAATCCCTTTGGAGCATTCTTTTGCTCTATATTTTCGGAAGATTTTTCAGCGATATTTTATCGAATGCTTTACTAATGTCAAGTGACATCACTACAAGATCATCTCCGGCGTACCATTTCTCCTCATTCATTTGGCGACGAACAGTCGATCCATTGTAGACCTTTCTTGAAGAAAAGCAGCTTGATGAAAACCGATTGGAGTTGTAGGTTTGATTAAATACTTGTAAAATCCAGGAAGCGTACATCTTATACCCAGCACTACTCAAACAGATTCTTCGGTATTCGTTTTCATTTTTTGGATTTGCTGTCTTGGTATTTGGTACTAACAAGGATTGTCTCCACCTTTGTGGAATTTTATTTTAAGACCATATACGCAGCAGAGTGTTTTTGAACCCTTCAATTAGAGTCCGCGTACTTAATCAGTTCAGCGTTAATGCTATCCAGTCCTGGTAATTTTCCGTTCTTGCGCACTCTGATGATATTATCCAATCCGTCGGTGTTTGGCATATTACCATTGATGCAGAAGATGTTCGCTCATAACCATGAGGCCCCAATAGTGGACAGTAATGTTTACTCAAATGAAAGATATGAAGAGACAGTGTTGATAGTTCCGCCAGTGCATGGCAGGTTGTGAAAATTGAATTGAAGTATTGAAAATTGAGCAAATGAGTTGGATATAGTAGTACTCGAATCAAGCACGCATTCTTTTGCCTAACATCCCATTGCTGGGTAGGTCAAGGCACGGATAAATCCGCCACCTCAACAGGCAAAATAATGCGCGCTTGATCGTGCTCATTTACTATCAATAGGTTGTGAAAGTTTCTAGCGGTTGTTTGTACACACTCCGTTTTGTTGCTTACATGGGTGAGAAATTCTTTTGGGTGTATTTTTGTACACAACGTCTGTTTTCACTAAAAAAATCCTCTTGTCATCTCTGACCTTAGAGAAATCGGAGAAAATTACCGTATAGTGTTGTGATACTGGGAAACACGGCATCGTTTTATCGTGTATCAGTTTTATATATAGTTAGTAGCGACTCACTATTGTAAACTCTTTAGCGTCGTGACCCGAAATTTTACGTGCCTGTTAAAATTCATTATTTTTCAGTGTTGCGTAAATCCTTCTCACGTTACGTATTAGAATTTGGAATCTTTTCATTTATTTTTTCGATTGTCTGTTTGTTATTTTGTTAGTCAGTGTTACGTTTACAAGTTCAACAAGGCGTTTCGTATTTTTTCAGTCCGTTTAGTCCGTTGTTGTGTCATTTATGAGTGACTTCCGAAACAATTGTCTCGAACCAAGAATAAGAAGTTATTGTATTGTTCCTTGTGCGTTAGAATGATATAACTTAACTCCTTTGAAAGTATTTCACCAGCCGTGCAAGGATTACGTCGTCCAACAACAGCATCTCTGTAACTGCCAAGTCCACTGTTTTATATAGTGTCGTTTCGTCTTGTTGTCTTTTTGTTATTTAGTTTGTCACTGTCACGTATACAAGTTTGATAAAGCGTTGTTCTTATCATCGTAATTTCTTCGTATTTTTGTAGTCTCTGCAGTTTAGTTCATGTATAGTAGGTTAGCGAACGGCTTAATCAGGGGTCACTATTTTATTCAGTTTTTAAGAAATAGGTCTAGAACTCCTACACTTTCCAAATTATTTCACTGATAATGATACTACCACAAGCTCTATCTATAGGGCATCGGTGCATAAATCATGATTGATTACCAATTTATTATTGTCATTTTGAAGATTTAAAGTAACTAGAAAACCATCAAATTCTTACATGCTGAAGAAGTTCGCTCATATTTTTTTACATATTTAGATAATCTGAAATCATATTTATGACTATTTATTTTGCGTTTCTTTCAGTCATTAGAGCTGATCTATGCTTATGATTATATTGTCTTTCATCTGGCACTATCATATGCAATACAACACCGCGGCCCTAGTACCCAACGATAAATAATGCTTCGCTGTTGAGCGGCAGCTATGGCATCCCTGCTGCTTTTGAGAGAGCCCATGTTTCCTCTTTTCTTTGTTTTTTTTTTTGTCTTTATTAGGGTGACTTTTAACCTTCTGGGCTAGTTCGTCACATCTTTTCTTTGTTAACCATGGATATAGCACACCGGTATTGTAACGTGAAGCTGTCTCTTGCATTTGTTTGTTTTTAAACGAAGCATCCCGTTTGTCGTCACAATCACTTAGGCTAACATTTTCGTGAGAGTAAATGAAATAAGAAATACACTTTGCTAATCTAAAGATCAATAATGACAAACTAAACGCTTGGTTGTGTGCGTCCGTCTCATAACCTGCTAGTAGACAAGGTTGTGATCATAGCAATCGACATGTTTTGGCTGATTGTTTTCGAGAGCGGACGGGTAAAATGAAAGAGCGCGTTGAGGACAAGCCGTAATTGACGTTTGCAGCAAATCGTGATCTGGTCTATTTCAGTTTGCCTTCGCACACATGCACTGAATTGCACTCATACAATATTGTTAGTTTATGTACAGGTTACGGAGTTGAAGAAAACTTTTTTTTGATCGGAAATCAATCCGCATGCTTGTATATGCCGATAGACCAGAAGTAAGCAGAGGGATAAGGGAAAGTTCAATAATGATGTCACGCAAAAAGTGACTTTTTATAACCCCCCCCTCCCCTTGTCACGTTTTTTTGTATGGACCTTCAAATTTTTTGTATGGATTGTCACGTTTTCCCAAACCCCCCTCCCCTTGCTGCGTGACATCATTATTGAATCTTCCTAAATGTCTAAAGATTGGCAGTTCTAATTATAGATTACAAACAGTTTCATAAAATCTCTCAGGTGCTGTATAAACTGCTTAAAACCCGTCCCGGACTATATGTGCCCTGAGAGTATTTTTTACCAGTTTTCTCGAATTAAAAATAAGTTGTTGTTTGGTTAAGATATTTGTATTCAGCAAGTTGTGGTACTGCCTGATGTTTCAAGCCTTAGTACAATATATTTTTATGGTTTACTGATGCATCCAACAGTATAATTTTTATGGTTTACTGATGTGACTCATGGGAGAGAAGTTTAAAAGAGTTAAGGAGGTTGTTGCGTGTCTTATGTTATTTATTTAGTCAGTCAGTGTTACGTTTATAAGTTCGAGAGGGCATTTCGTAACTTCTTCAGTCGTTTATAATTTAGTTAATTGATGTCTAGTTCTCATGTGCACTGAAAGTCATCGATGCATCTCATCTTACCTCGTTCGATTTGTCACTTTGTCCGCCATAGTCAGTTCTTGTCTTCTGTGTTATTCAGTTTAATGCTATAGTCATTGTCGAAAAATTTACGTTCACTTGTCATTTCATTGTCTCCTTTTTATTTGTCTAATACTAATTTCTAAACAGTTTTATCGCATCAAAGCGTTACATGCATGTGCAGCCTAACAGCAGGGGCGTAGTGAGGCGGTGGCCAGGGGCGTCAGGCCACAGGGGCGCTGAAGCTGAAGGTGCTCGAGCTGTTTTGTGAAATTTCATTTTTCATAATCAGGATTCCTTTACAAAGAGCTGAAAAACGGAGAAAAAGTTAAACGTCAATGAATGCTTTGCAGTGTTTCATCGAATGCTGTTTCTTTTTTCTCTTTTTGCTGATTGGTAAATTTTATTTCGTAACATTTTCTCGGATTTCGGAAAAAGATTTGATGATTGGAAGCATCTTAATCCTATTATACAAACTGGAATTCATCGAACCAACGAGACTGTTTCTTCCTGCGTAAGGGTTTTTGAAAAAAGGTAGTTTTTGACTTTTTGCGAGAAATTCAAAAAGAAACTGAAAAATGGTGGATCATTTTGAAAGTTGTGGCCTTGACATATGGGCGATAATCTTGATTAATGTCGACAAAGTGAGCGAATCCTTGCAGTCAAAAACCATCACCATAGACCTGGCCAGTAAAATAAACAGACGTTTACAAACATCATTAACATCTGTAATAAAGTATGCGGACATCGACAACGGTTTCCAAGTAACACGACAAACGGAAAATGAGAAAATTTGATGACACCACAGATAATTGAGCTCCTCTATCGAGTGAAAACAGGTTTACGTGGGTAGTAAGCTCGGTAGTTCACAAAATACTGCAACAAATGGAGCAGCGTGGAAAAGCAATAGCAACGGAATTCTCATTTTTGACAGGACACGGACTCGCATTTATGACTATTCCACAATTAAAGGAGCTCGCAGCAAATTTTGGACTAAAGTATGCTACAGTAGAGCTTGTATCTGAAGTAGAAGTTTTTAAACGGATGGATGAGATGTTGCATGACCAGAGCTCTTCTACTCCGTTATAAATATTAAACTGTATCCTTGGATATTCTCTCCAAGATGTTTATCCTAACATCGAAACGGCTGTACGTATTTTTTGACGCTTCCAGTACCAGTGGCATCGTGTGAACGTAGCTTCAGCAAGCTGAAAATAATAAACAACTATTTTCGTTTCTGAATGATCTAAGATCGATAGAAAAGGAATCGCTTCTAGATTTTATTGTTGATGAGTTTGCTTCAGCTAAGGCACGTAAGGCGAAGTTATGAATTAGTTTAGTAAATATAAACGTGAATAAAAGCTATTTCAACGGATAAACATGCATTTTTCTTGCTGAACTGATCTATAAGACTCGTTATAACTCAAACTTGTATATGTAACAATAAAAATGAATCGATGTAGATAAAATATTGTTATTTCATTATGTGAAATATTTACAATAATATAAATCAATTTGTCAACATAAGTCAAAAATCATTCAAGAGTGTATTAAATGATTAATTGAACCAAAACATGCAGAAATCAATATAAGTTACGGCGTCATTTTCTTGGTTTGCCCTCTTACTACGTCTCTGCCTAACAGTATTTATTTGTGTCGTGGTCAGCTATAAGATTCACCTTTCGGTGGTAAAGTAAAACTTTATTATGCCTATTCCTTATCTATTCCCATAAAATTATCGAGAATAAAGCCGTAATGAGATTGTTTGTATACCATTTTTATAATATGTGGTAATTTTTATCATGGCTATCATAGATATAACAGAATAAGGCTGGTGCCGCGTTCTTAGCTTTAATAAAACTTCTACTCAGTGAATCCAACAGTCGATTCCCTACAAATGTCGATATTCTTGAACACATTCTCTGTCAATTTAAACCTGTCTAGCTAGATTAAGATTGAATCGTAGCTTAGTGTCAACATCTCGAGGAACGCATAAGAAATGTTTTGCAGCTAAAAATAAATTCAAAATTATCATCACTGAGGAAAGAGCTCCACCAGATTGCAACAGAGCTCAAGGCTCTAAAACAGGACGTCCGGTGGATCACATCCTTAAAATTAGTGCATTAATGCCAGATAAAGTCTATCCACGTTGAGTTTCGGACACTTGTCTTTCAGTGTTTCATTCAGTGAATTATTTCACGGATCGCTGAAACGTTTCATTTATATGATAGCTGAAACGCTCCACTTTATTCCGTGGCACAAAATGTTTATATTCTTGTTTCAGTAAAATGGCGTCGAATCAAGTGGAAGTGCTCAAACGCATCTTGTACGAACGGCAGTAAAATCCGAACTTATCGGTACGCGATATTGCCAAGAAAAAAAATATGCCCGAAAAGTACCATGTTTTGTGTTTGCAAATCTTTTGACCAGGGCTTAATTGTGGATCGTAAGGTTGGAAGTGGAACAAATCGGAAAGTATGCTTCCGAAAAATGGACAATAAGGTGGTAGCAGTTATTGAGAAAAATCCTATCTTTCTGTTCGAAATGTGGCTCGCACAGTTGGGAAGTCAAAATCATAGGCGTGCAAAGGAAAAAAGGTGCCCAACCGTGATGACAAGCAAAATTTCACAGCAAAAAGTCGTGCTAAGGAGCTTTACACCAATTTTTTGCTAAAATTTTTTTTGTATCATAATGCTCGACGAAACATACGTACTCGAATACTTTAAATAGCTTCCAGGTCAGGCTTTGTACACAACAATGCAAAAAAAAAACACCGTTGCCGAGCATATCCGGACAAAGAAGGTGTCTAATTTCCTGAAGAAGTATTTGATTTGGCAGGCCATATGTAGTTGCGATTGAAAATCTAAAAGTTTTGTCTCTACCGACATTATCAATAGGGATGTTTACGAGAAAGAATGTCTGCAAAAGCGGTTGCTACCGTTTATCAAATCGACTCTCCAGTTTTGGTCAGATTCGGTCTCTTGTCACTATGTGAAATTCGTGCTGGAATGGTATGAGGTACAAGGGGTCAAATACGTGCTAATAAGAGCCAATCCACCAAACTGTCCAGAATTTGTCCCAATAAAAAGATACTGGGCTCTAGTTAAGCGGAAACTCTTGGAAACTAAGAAGAAAGCAAACGGTTCCGATGATTTCAAGAGAAGATGGAGAATCGGCACGGCGGGCGTATCCGAGGATACCATACGAAACCTGATGGTGGGTGTACCACAAAAAGTTCGAGAATTGTACAGAAAGAAAGATCAAAATTTTAATCTACTGTTTATTGTGTAGATATATTTCTATTATTGTGAAATATACAATCGGTTTTGTGTAATATTTTCGCTGCTCTTATGTTTGAAATTTAACGTGGACAGGTTTTATGTGACGTGACATTTAATAAAAATAGTCACACGTGATGCAACGGAATATATCTTTGGTTACTATCTAATGATGTAGGCCTACCCATCGCGAACGGATCATATATCCGAAGGAAGGTAAATCACAACTAAGAAGTTTATTAGTACTATATAGCACATTTATGCTGTTGTGAGCTGAGTTTCGCTAATAAAGGCATAGTACACTGCAGTTGGGGCAGTTTACCCCGCTTTGATGAAAATTTAGCTTTTGAATTGTTGAAAAATTAGTTGAAGAAAATGGTCCAAAACGCTCCGGTGGAGCTCGTTTTTGCCAATTTTGCACCGCGACGAATTGTATTGCACCACAGTATCGAAAGATATGACGTCCAAGAACTTTATGTTCCGGTGAGTTTGTTCCAAAATATTTGTACTTGCATGACACGCTACACTCATACAACCTCCAAACACCCCAAATCTATGAGGGCGTTGGTGTGACGCTGGCGTCTTGTGAATTAAGTATTATGTCATCAATATCCTTCCATTTTCTCCTGAAACCCATATGGGCGTAGCTGGCAAAGGATGTTTTAATTTTTATCTACTCTGACCTCTGATTGGAAAGCAGTTTTTTCTCAAATAAATTTTCATAAGCAATCAATGCAAGACTGATACGGAATGTAAAGCCATTTGGCAGTGAGCAGTATGCATACTACCAAATAATAAAATACTAAAATACTAAATCAAAGTACGAATTGAAATAAAATTTCGATCCACTTTTGCTCTAACATCTTCTTAAACATGCAACTGGAACTTGATACTTCTAAAAATATTTTCAAACTGTGGTACATAACTTTACTGATATTTGGTATGATTTCATTTCCTATTTGTCTTATCAATTCAAACGATTTAGAAAATTATATATTGCAAGTCAAATACATTTTTCAGTTCTTCAATTATTAATTCTTTTTAATTATCTTACCAGGCTGCAAAAAAAAAAACAAACCAGAACGCATTCAATTACCCTTCAGAATGTACCGCGCAGCTGAGCACCATTCCGGAGCATCAGCATCGGCCGTACCTTCGGGCAAACGCTCGCACTATGCACTTGTCTTGCGCTGTTCGCCTGTCGCTGGAAGCAATTTTTCATAAATAATCATTAAAAATTCACAACATGTCCATAAATTATTGCGAAAAATGACAACATAGTTCATAGCCTTGTCAGCCCCGGCAGCAGGGAGGGACGACTTCGGCTGTTTTGCTATGCTCGCAGGAGAATGAAAAATGAAACGGACTGGCAGCCTAGAGAAGATGTACCGGCCGGAGTCGGTCGGGAATGGGCATATTTTTCCTGCCTAACTAAATGTATCAGTCTTGGCGCGAAATATGTGTCTTGGGAGAGGAGCTTCTTCACGAGTGTGGTCCATCTGGATGGAGGTGCAGCACAGTCAGTGTGCGGTATGTGAAACTGGAGCACTGCAGCAGCAGCATCAGGACAAAGTCGCATTGTAGAGCACAGTGCATAAAATATTCTAGCTTTGTGGGTTTGGACTTTCCGTGTGCCAGGTAGATTCTGTCGCTGGTGCCGAGAATAGGTTCGTGTTGGAATATATGACTTCGGTAGCGGAGAAAATGGGGTTCAATTGTCAAACTGCAAAAATTTGAAAGGTTGAAGATTTCATCCGAACCGAAGTTCCCTTACGTAATGACAATCCGGGTGCTGGAACTTTACGAGCCATACGAGCCAAGAGGTTCTTCGTTGAAACAGTTGAAACATGAGTTCATGACTGGGGTAGCAAAAAAAAAGGGATCCAAAACGGGGGACGGGGGTCGAGTGGAAAACATCCCACGCGATAATTGCTGGAATTTATGTACTGGAAGGGTGTGTCGAGTGCCATAAAAATGTGTGCACCGTGCTCGAAAACCGCCAACACATCCAGCTCTCGACTTCAAGAAGGAGCTGGTTTCATGTGTTCAAACGCAGATAGAGTTATATCTATATGAACCACATCGGAGGAGCTCCGCATATCTTGGCGGCTGCTGGAGACTGGGAGGAGAAGGTTTCATTTGAAAATTGCGCTGTTATGCGCGATCATAACGCACACTGCTGACTGAGAAAACTGGGCTGGAAAATACGGGAGCTGAATATTAAATTTAATACTGCCAATAAATTTGAATATCATTCCTCTCGATTAATGGTCCCAGCAGGTCGAAGGGCGGAAGCGAGCGAAATGTGATCAGGATAATAGTAACTAAATGCCAATCGCCGTGGGACGAAGGGGTGATTTGCTTTATGGGAAAATACGATCGACTGATGGAGCAAAATTTTGATCAATGTTAAATTTCGAGATTTCCGAATGGAAATCGAAAGCCCCTAATTAGATCGTACCAGTAATTTATAACGCGTTGCAATTGCTAACTTTCGGACGATGAGATACGATCTAATCGATACCAGTCCAATTTAATCAATCAAACGTCCAGTCCAACATTCGCCACGGAAAGACGGCAATTTTGAAACCGTCCTCACTCGGCAAAGCTTGCAATTTCTACTTCAGTCACCCGAACCGCGTAACCATATGGTTACAAAACTGCACGCTTTACCGATTTCGTGCGATTATTTCGAAGCCATAACCAGCACTGGACTGTGGATGGTGATGAGCAGCGCGTGATGGCCAGCCCCTAATTAGAGCGTGCACATGCCACACTCGTGTTGCCGCTTTGTTTCGTAAACTTAGTACTTACCTAAGTGCATGGTTTCCAGAGCACTCCACTGCCCAGCCCCCGAGGACTTTTGAAACCAATGAAAGTGAAATGCTTGGAAAGGTAGCTTTCACTGCACAATTGCAGCAGGTGATCGGTTTTGAATCCACGCTTGAATTATTTGCAGAGCAGCTTAGTAATTTGAGCATGGCCTGCTCTTCTTGGTGTACTGTCAGATTGGGCGAGCACTAAAATGGCATGTCATATTGATTTTTCGTTTGGTTCGACTGAAAATGGTCCCCCTTGAAGCGGAAAAGTTTCCGTGAATAATTGGGTCTAAAGGGCGATACGGTCAAAATTTGGTTAATATCAACTTGACGTATTTCTTTCAATTTTGCATTTAAAAAACCTGAACACCCCTCATTTTGAAGGTGTGTGTATGTAGAATTTTGCTCCTATTTTGATTTTGGAATTCACTCTTCAGGTTGTCAAAATGCCGTCCAAGCAAGAAGAGCAGCGTATCAAAATTTTTGCTCGCGCATCCGCGAAAATCCGAGCTACTCGCACGCAAAGTTGGCAAAATCGCTAAAAGTTGCCAAATCAACCGTTACAAATGTAATTAAAGTGTTTGGGGAACGTTTGTCGACAGCCAGGAAGTCTGGATCGGGAAATCGAAAACCGGAAGCCGCTGAGACGACAAAGAGAGTTGCCGGTAGTTTCAAGCGAAACCCTAACCTATCTCTCCGAGATACCGCAAATAAGCTGGGTGTATCGTCTACAACCGTGCATCGAGCCAAAAAACGAGCCGGACTATCGACTTACAAGAAGGTAGTGACTCCAAATCGCGATGATAAACAAAATACGACGGCAAAGCGCGATCCGGAGGCTGTACACGACGATGCTGACGAAGTTTGACTGAGTGGTAATGGACGACGAAACCTACGTCAAAGCCGACTACAAGCAGCTTCCGGGACAGGAGTTTCATACGGCAAAAGGAAGGAAAGGTAGCAGATATTTTCAAGCACACGAAACTGTCAAAGTTCGCAAGAAATATCTGGTTTGGCAAGCCATCTGTACCTGTGGCTTGAAAAGCAGCATTTTCATAGCTTCCGGGACTGTCAACCAAGAAATTTACGTGAAAGAAGTGTTTGAATAAACGTCAGCTGCCTTTCCTGAAGAAACACGGTTGTTCCGTACTGTTTTGGCCGGATTTGGCATCTTGCCATTACGGTAAAAAGGCCATGGGTGGTACGCCGCCAACAACGTGCAGGTGGTTCCCAAGGACGAGAACCCTCCCAACACGCCAGAGCTCCGCCCAATTGAGAAATACTGGGCTATTGTCAAGCGGAACCTAAAGAAGACCAAAAAAACTGCTAAGGACGAGCAGCAATTCACAAGCAAACCTGGCTTTCTGCGGCGAAGAAGGTGGACAAGGTGGCTGTACAAAATCTGATGGCAGGGTCAAGCGTAAGGCCGGCAATTCGGATTTAGAAAAGCGGAAGCCTAACTGAATATTTTCCTGAATTTTATACTAATTGAACTTGAAAGAAATTTAATTTGATTTTTAAATAAACGATTTCACCGATTTACACGCGTTTTCCCTTGACCAAATTTTGACCGTATCACCCTTTATGTCTCAATAAATGTGTTTTAACTCAAGATATTAACAATTTCTTTTCTTTTTTTCCAGGTAAGCTACACGTTTCTCATCAATCTTATGCTTTAAATACCACTTTGTAAGTATGAATTACATTATTTGATAGCCAATTAAACTAGTGTGGTTGGTATCAAATTGCTGTGGATAGGTTCTCTGAGCTTTATTTTTATTTCCTGTCGAATTCTTCTCCATACTCTCATTCATTTATCACTTAATACGTGGTACAAATGAACCACAAGTAGCACACGACGATCATAATTAGTTGTAGTAACTTGATTATGACTTAGCAAGTCATATTTATGTTATCTCAACTGAATAGCAACAATTTTGCTACTAGGGATGTTTTGAGGTTTTCACCAACATCTTGTTTATGTTTGGAGAACATCACACTTCCTATGTCTTTATAAAAAAAATATGAATCTTATAGAAAGTTGTGGTAACTCTTTAAAATAGTAATTTTAACTAACTTTCAAAATTCCCTCTCAAAGTGAACTCTCAAAATTCCCTACCTACAACATTACTTAATGAGCTCAAGAAGGAATTTACAAATATCTTTGAAAAGAGCACTTAACTTTTGTGTAAAATATTTGTTGTTTTAATTTGACATAATCGCTTAATAAAGATCTCTTACACTTTTCCTGGTGGTTTCTTTAATTGTTCCAAGAACTTCCGTTAAATTTTGCTTCTCCAGAAGGTTTCTCTATACTTTTAAGAATAAAGAATGAGCATGAGCATGATTGACCGCCATGAAGTTGCTACTCCATTATTTCCAGATCAGACAACTACTAAAGAGAGCAACACAGAGAATCAACAAGATGATGCTTGGGACTTACATACGTACATCCCCATTGAGTAAAAACTGGTGATCGCAAACTAAGAAAATACCGGCGCCGGCCTCGCTCGGAATGCAGGTCAAGAAGGGAATTGGTGAGAATATGTTGACGTGATACTAGCTTGAAGGAAGCCAAGAAATCCTCTGCACTTCCACGAGAAAACACTTGGATGTTGGATAAAATGGTTGGAAAAAATGGTTGGATTTGCAGCAGGATCCGTTGTGGTAAACGGTGTGCTTAATTCATTTGACGTCGGTAGTGAATAAGCTATTTCACTTTGTCCCCCGTTTATTCTCTGTAACGAGATGCACATTAAAGTCATTCAAATTATTGCACCGATTTACACCAACAGTAAGGATGCTATTGGGCCACTCACAAGTATGGATGGTTTATTTCAATGAAATACAAGAATACATTAAAACATCGAGTTTGAGGACCAATTTAAGCCAACAGTTAGGATGCTGTTGGGAGCACTCCCCAAGTAACACACAAAACATCTTTTTAGAATGATTTCTAGGTTTTTTTTTTCATTAGGGCAAATCTGAATTCTAGAGACTCTCTTTGATCACTTCCGCTTTCATTCATATTCCATTCAGCTTTACGTTTTTCATTCTATTTTTTGTACAGTATGCTAGCCAGCACTGTTGTGTTTCTATCGGTACTAAATAATATCCAAAAATTTTATAATGGCGCTGTAATTAATGAAAGAGAGCGAGAGAGGAGAGAATCTCTCATTATTAGATTCGCCCTTCTGAAAAAAAAATCCTAGATTTATATTTGTTTGTACTATAAATGTATTAAAAACGTATTGCAAAACTTGTGAAGTTTGAAGCGGTTTGTATTTCTCGTATTCTATACATCACTCAGACAAACGGTCGAGCTAAACATAATTTTTCAAATCACTTGCAGCATTTTTATTTTTATTCTTTATTATTGTTCTTGAAAACATGGTTCCATACATTTAAAAAACATAAACGAGACAAGATATGATAGGCAGTTCTATATACTGTTGAAATTACATTACTCCAACCATGTTTTGCAAAACGTGTTTTTTTTCTCATAACGACGAATTTGTTATACAAGATTGTGGTTTCACTGCCAACGAGAAGTTTATCATAATCTAGATTCACAGACACTCAGAGTTTACTTCTCAATAAGAGGAGACGATGCGATTGAAATTTGGTCAATATCAACTTGACGTATTTCTTTCAATTTTGCATTTAAAAAACCTGAACACCCCTCATTTTGAAGGTGTGTGTGTGTAGAATGTTGCTCCTATTTTGATTTTGGAATTCACTCTTCAGTTGTCAAAATGCCGTCCAAGCAAGAAGAGCAGCGTATCAAAATTTTGCTCGCGCATCGCGAAAATCCGAGCTACTCGCACGCAAAGTTGGCAAAATCGCTAAAAGTTGCCAAATCAACACGTTACAAATGTAATTAAAGTGTTTGGGGAACGTTTGTCGACAGCCAGGAAGTCTGGATCGGGGAAATCGAAAACCGGAAGCCGCTGAGACGACAAAGAGAGTTGCCGGTAGTTTCAAGCGAAACCCTAACCTATCTCTCCGAGATGCCGCAAATAAGCTGGGTGTATCGTCTACAACCGTGCATCGAGCCAAAAAACGAGCCGGACTATCGACTTACAAGAAGGTAGTGACTCCAAATCGCGATGATAAACAAAATACGACGGCCAAAGCGCGATCCCGGAGGCTGTACACGACGATGCTGACGAAGTTTGACTGCGTGGTAATGGACGACGAAACCTACGTCAAAGCCGACTACAAGCAGCTTCCGGGACAGGAGTTTTATACGGCAAAAGGAAGGGAAAGGTAGCAGATATTTTCAAGCACACGAAACTGTCAAAGTTCGCAAAGAAATATCTGGTTTGGCAAGCCATCTGTACCTGTGGCTTGAAAAGCAGCATTTCATAGCTTCCGGGACTGTCAACCAAGAAATTTACGTGAAAGAGTGTTTGAATAAACGTCTGCTGCCTTTCCTGAAGAAACACGGTTGTTCCGTACTGTTTTGGCCGGATTTGGCATCTTGCCATTACGGTAAAAAGGCCATGGAGTGGTACGCCGCCAACAACGTGCAGGTGGTTCCCAAGGACAAGAACCCTCCCAACACGCCAGAGCTCCGCCCAATTGAGAAATACTGGGCTATTGTCAAGCGGAACCTAAAGAAGACCAAAAAAACTGCTAAGGACGAGCAGCAGTTCAAGGCAAACTGGCTTTCTGCGGCGAAGAAGGTGGACAAGGTGGCTGTACAAAATCTGATGGCAGGGGTCAAGCGTAAGGCCCGGCAATTCGGATTTGGAAAAGCGGAAGCCTAACTGAATATTTTTCCTGAATTTTATACTAATTGAACTTGAAAAAGAAATTTAATTTGATTTTTTAAATAAACGATTTCACCGATTTACACGCGTTTTCCCTTGACCAAATTTTGACCGTATCACCCTTTAATCTGAATTGGCTTAGCAAAGATGCTACAAACCTATCACGCCAAGGGCTAATGTTCAAATCCCACGCTTGGTGGTGTTATGTTTTTGTATTAGGATCTTTTTTCTCTTTTTTTTGTCTGTTTAGGCTTCCCTTTTTGCGCTTTTTGCGTCATATTAAAGTACGAAATAAAGTATTGTACACCTAAATTTATAACCTGTTTTTGTCATTTAAAAGTACTTTCAACATGTTTAATCCAAGCTATGTTGCTTTGGTCACAAGTGTGGGTGGTTGTTTTCAATGGAATACAAAAATATGTTAAATCATCGAGTATGAGGACCGATTTAGGCCAACAGTAATGATGCTGTTGGGGCCACTCACAAGTTTGGGTGGTTTATTTCAATGGAATACAAGAATACATTTAAACATCAACCACTCACTACTATCTATACTCTTAAAAATAATTCGTTAAAAATTATACCAGACGTTTCTTAAACTTTTAAATTATATTACCTCAAAATTTACAAATTTTCCTGGAAAAAAATCTTTCACACTTTTCCAAAAAAAAGTTCCTTTATTCTCGAACTGTTTTAAAATTTCTTCCGAAAATTTCCAGATCGTTCTACACGATTTAAATGAACATCCTAAAAAATTCCTTGAGGATTTTCTAAGCCTTCATTGCAACGCAAGTTCAACTCATGTATGGATTCCCCTTCAATCTTTAGGTTATCGAAATTCATTTCTAAATCTCAAATGATTCCAGAAAACACCTTTGATTTTCACTTCTCCTTGAATTTTACAACAAATCTCACACTTTTACAAAAAGAAGATTAAAACATTGTTCAGTTTCTCCGAAAAGATTTCTAGAACTTCGGAGAAGTTTGCAATGTGTTTAAGTTATAAGTTTATTTATTTGCAAAAAGCTTCTCAACGATTTTTATAAAATTCTCAAAAAAAATCCGAGCTTGTTCAAGATGCTGCTGAGCTGATCCATTTTATGATGAACACTAAGAGTCCTTCTTATAACGTTGCGATGCTCCTGCATTCTCGTCACAAATTTTTTGGAAATTCAACACAAAATCTTCCAAATTAAAAAAAAAACCCTTGAATTTCATTTTCATGCATTCAACGTTCCTTTAGTTCTAATACTTTTCAGCAACTTTCAAACAATGCACAGTGGTCCAGAATACGAATTTAGCTAGAAAGATACATTTTCAGCGCTAACTTTGAAGTCTTCTTCTATCAAGTTGTTTCTTATAACAAGGCGCTTCTTTTGGTGTGAATGAAAACTAGGGTGGTCCTTAATTTCAGAGAAATCGAAAATGTTACTGATTTATTTGTAAATACAGGCATAGATTCTTCGAAAAATTTGTAGAATTAATAATTTTAAGCAATTTTGACTGAATAATATATTCGAGTACCTTTTAAAAATAACTGAATTGGAGCATTTTTCATAACGTAGCTTAAGGTGTCCCTTTAAAAATCAGTTAACTTTTTTATTTCAAATTTTTCAGCAAAGTTGTTTTCACATTGATTCTAGAATAATATAAGTTACAACTTTTGATGTGCAGAAATTGTCTCTATCGTATGCCAAACAAAAGTTATTGTGGTTTTGTAAACAAAATAGGCCTTTTCAAAATGTTGATTTGGGGGCGACGACAAAATTATTTCCTCACAGAATTTGGAAGGTTTTTAATATTGCATATCATATCTGAAAATTGGATCAATTTTGTGTTTAAATTGATAAAAACACATATTAAAAGGGACGTTATTTTACGTGTTTACTCGCTAACGTCAAAGATTTATCTTTTCATGTTATAACAACTATCTGAAGTCAATATTGTTGGTAAATTTGAAATAAAAAGTCCGAGCAAAAACTGTGTTCTTAGGTTTGCCGATCCACAACATTTTGTTTTTGTTTCTGATAAAGGTTTTCTGAACTTCTCCAAAAACATGTCGATCATATGCAAGAAGAATTCCCTGAGATGATTCTCAAGGTTGCCTCTTGAACTTCTACAGATCGGCATGAGGTTCTTTGATTTACTATTGGAATTTATTGGATTGGATTTCTATGTTTGAGAGCCTTTCCAGCTTTTGGCTGGTTCGATCTCTTGTCCAGAAGGTGGAGAAACGAGGAGGGTAATATCGGAGGTATACCAGCCGAGTGGAGAGGATCTCAAGGGACCCTTAATACATAGCTCTTAATAATACACAGTTGGGGGCTATCGTTTTCATTGGTTCCGGCTAGGTTGATTGGTTGTTCAGTGGGCGAGATTTATTGTCCATGCCGGTCGTAGCTCATTTGCTGATGGGAGAGGGGGGGGGGTTCTGAAACGGGATCCGATATCATGTCCAGGCGGAAGCATGTGGGGTTCGGTAGCCTGTGGTTTGCGGTAGAGAGGTGAAATCAAACTGCATCGCAGAGGGTTATAACTTCTTGGTTTTACGCAAGTTCTTGATACTCTTCATAAAAATCTTCCAGCTCCCGGAAAGACACACAATCTTCACGGAGACCTCTTGAAGGTCATTTAAGTCAATCGCCCATGTTGTATACATAAGTTGTCTCCATTCTGCTGTTCGATCCATGGCCTCAACTCGCAGCTTCGCAGTCTGCGAAGGATCCGCAAGTCGTCTTCTACTTGAGGCACCTTGTTCGTTGCACGCTCTTCTTCTTGTGACCGTCGGTTCTACGTTTTCAAGAACAATTTTTACTGGGCTGGAGTCCGACATTTTTAACAACATGCCCAATGCCAAGCGAGAGTCGGGCGACTCCACTACTTATATTCATATTTTGTACTCGTAGAGGACTACTGGTCTAATAATGTGTCTTGTAGGTGGAGAACTTTGATTGACTCGGCAAAAGTTGGCATGGTTTGCCAGCCATAATGCGCTTTATATTTTCTCTGCCTGGTGTTTTTATTGACTCGTCACCAATGAACCCAAACACCAGAACTCGTCGTAGCGCTTCGATTTCATCACCGTCGATCTGAACTTGTGAGCGGGGGCTGGTAGCCACGAACCTCTTTCCTCTATATATTTTATTTCCAACGCATTAATCACCCAATCAGCCCAATCCCGTTGGTTTCATCCTTAAATTTGGTGTACGTTTTTGCCAGCGTCTCAAAGCTACGTGCTACGATGTCAATGTCGTCAGTAAAAGCCAAAGAGTTGGACAGGCATCCTGAAGAGATCCGTGCCGCCTGTAGCTTATCTCCGCTCTTCGAATCACACTCTCCCAAAGTGCTGTTAAATAACAAACACAGGGACTCAAGAGTGCCCATGAGACTCGCCGATACACATCACTCTGATCCATCGTTGGGTTTGACCAACCACGTCAGTTTATCTGGAAACCCATTTTCGTGCATAATCTGCCCATAGCTGGTCTCGATCTCTTGACTTCAATTTTTGAAAATATTCTCCTACGGGTTCTCCAAAAAGGTTTCTCTTAAAAAAATTCCTCGTTCTCCATCGACATCGTTTTGATGTTCCTTGAACTTGTCCAAGAAGTTTTTTTGAATACTTCAAAATCTCTATAGTATTTATTTGAACTTAGCCGTATGTGAACTTGCTTAGAAAATTTGCTGAAATATGCTCCAGCTGAGTTTAAGTTGAAAGATCATTGAGATACAAAAATGACCGCCACTATGGTTTAGTTCATATCGTTGCTTCGAAGTTCCAAGCACAAATCTAAGACCCTACGAAGATTTCACATGTCCCACATTTAATAAGATGTTTGCTCCACTGCAGCAAACAGAGTCCATACGATATCACCTTCGAAATTCGTTGGCAGTTTACTTCTAAGTAACTCAAATCTAGAGCCTTATATAATACTGAAGTGACGATGCAGAAAATCCATGATGGCAAATCTCCTAGATGTTTCTCCAATCTCTCATTCTAAATGTTCCTACACCTCACTTTGATGTTTCTCATAAGCTGTGCTTTAGTTCTCTTAATTTCTTCATGCAATTTCCTTCCATTTCTGAAAGAATTATCTAACACATAATCATGAGACGCTGCCTGGAAAACACTGAAACGTTCCCCTGAATTATTGCAAGGAGTTGTTGAAGCTTCTTCCAGGAAGTACCTTGTCTCTTGATGCTAAACGTTTTCAGAATTTCCCCTGAAAATCCCTGGACTAATAAAAAAAAACTTTTGGGCTTTCTTTGAGTTTCTTCTTGAATGGTAGTGAAATTCGGATAACTTTATTTTTTCTGTGGCTGTTTTTAAATGCTACTCTTGGTGGAAGATCTTTAAATTCAACACGTAAATCTTACAGATTAAATAGTTGATAGTTGCCAATATCAAACTATCATAATTTTCTTCATAATAACATATTCATAACTCCATAGTAACATAAATGGCGCGTAGGTCCAGACTTGACGAGGCTTGAGCGACTTGAGACGCCAGGCGTGGAAAGTGGTGCGATATCAACTGCAAGGTTCGTGCCTTCATGGTGAGTTCTAATCTATCACTCTTTACAAAGGTCCTCGCTTAGCTCAGTCGATTCCATGGTGTCTCACAATAGGTGTTACTAAAACGCAATGGGATGACAGCAAAACAAATCAACTAAATCTTAGCATGTTATTTTTCTGTTTGAAAGATACGAGGTTCTGAGAAATAACCCATATAAATTCAATTGAGATCTCTCACCCTATTTGTTAGTAGCTTTGCGCCGACAGCTTTGCTAACCCCATCGCTGCTTGGCACGCACGATTTCCTGAGGAATTCGGTCCCAAATATCAGCCAAATGTTCCTTGAATCGATCTAAATTAAGCTCTTTCCGTAGGGCCTATATATTTGAACCCCTTTCGTAGGGCCAAACAAAGTAGTCAAGTGGGTTGAGATCGCTTGTGATGCAATCGGAGACCCAAATTTTCCGAGCACCATGCTTGGGTCTTCTTTGCCTTGTGAGCTGGAGTTGAGTCCTGTTGGAAACGATATGGTGTATTCCCATACAGCGTCGAAGCATGAGGGAAGCAGATGGTTCCTCAAAACCTGCTCGATGTAATATTGTCAGTT
>JASCZW010009102.1:0-45026 GCA_034211315.2 Aedes japonicus
GGTTTAACGTAGTCTACGTCAACCGGTCGTGTCTTGTACACAACCCCACTGATTTTTTTCGTTATTTTGTTCAAATAAGCTTCATTATTTAATGAAATGGCCTTTTTTTTGAAAAAATTAATAACAAGTCCAAATGTTTATTAAAAGAGATGAAAAAATCACTTAAACGCACTATAATGTAATAAAAAGCTTAGTTTCCATTTTTGAAAATTTGTTAACTGCCCTCTTGGACCCCCTATAATTTGTAACATCAGTTTAAAGGGTATTAGTTACTGAATAAATTAACGTAAAGTTTAGCTGCTAATACCTGCTAACCTGTAATCTACACATCCTCTCGAAGATAGCTTAAAAAATTCATTAAAACTGACGTTAATTCTTCAAATAAGGAGATAATGATTAGCTGTCTTCTACAAAGAAAGTGTGTTTTAAAATATCTAAAACATTTTTAAAACATTGAAACAATGAGAAAATTCAAACAAAAAAGTTATGGTAAAAACACGATTTTTAAGGGGGTATTACATTTTGCATTCCTTTTTCACCTACAACTTCGTCTAGTTAAGAGATAGAAAGTTTTTGTCTTGTACAAAGTTTCATGAAATGATTTGATCTACAATGTTATTATACATTATTATCGATTTAAACCAAAAATAAAAAGTTATTTTTTTATGTAAGTGTATACACCCTTAAATCAAATTTGTTAGCACAAAAATAATAGTACTTGAAAAATGTAGAAAAATTGTAGAAGAAATCAATGGTCCACATCTCATAGTTTCGCCGCAAATACCAATGTCCCACTTTTTTTTATTTCGTCCCACTGTGCGGCGGTGCAAAGGAGTAAGCGTACGGTAGGCCGGCATGGATCACCGCCTGGAGTACCAAGAGATACGTAAATAAGCTAGGGAGTACGCACAGGCTTATGTTCCTAAGAGTGGTTAGTTCATACCGAACGGTATCACGCGACGCGATCTGCGTCCTAGCGGGCATGATGCCAATAGGCATGGTCATAAAAAAAGAGCACTACGAACAACATGGAACAAGAGGTATTCGGAAGACCACTATGTAGAGCCGTATGCATGGTTGAGTGGCAAAGGGAATGGAACAACTCCACCATAAGCTCCGGTGGATCCACCGACTAATCCCGAAATTAATCGGGTGGGTCAGTAGGAGACACGGTGAAGTTAACTTCCACTTAACTCTGGCCACGGCTGTTTTGCACAATACCTGCGCAAATATGGGCATGCACAGTCCTCCGCATACAGTGAGTGCGCGGAAGTCAAGGAAACTGCGGAACATGTGTTCTTCGCGTGCCCTCGCTTCGACGGCGCGAGATCCGGCATTATTGCCTTAAGCGGTCACGACACGACTCCGGACAATTTGGTCCAGAAGATGTGCCAGGGCTGGCACTTTTCTGACGCGGTATGCGTAGCAGCCTCCCAGATCATCCTCGATCTCCAATTAAAATGGCGAAACGACCAACGTCAGATCACAGGGACCAACTAACTACTGAAGTCCTATGTAGTTAGACATAGTGTTTTACAGCACAATAGATCCCTCCCCAAAGAAATACCGAAAGGTGGTTCCGGTGATGACTCAGGGTTTAAGGCACGGGTGGGTTTGAGGCACACTCATCTCTTCACTCTTCATCAAGCTGCTTAATCGTGTGGTATTCACGAACTTGTTGCAGTGGACGTAATTGCACTGCTCTGTTGTATCGTTCGGATTGCTCGATGAGTCTTCCGGTTTGCTAGAGGTCTCCGTCGCATGACGGATCCTTTCTGCTTCGGACGGTCACGGGCACCGCTGCGTAGCATCTTGTACCACAGCCGCCATACCCTAGTAGCAAACTTGTTGCAATTCGGTTGAAATTACATAAATATGACTTGCTAAGTCATAATCAAGTTACTAAAACTTATTATGACCGTAGAGTGCTACTTGGGTATAATCGTCATTAGGTCCATGTGTTGAAATTCACGCTTGTAGCCTGCCCACATCATCCATTGATTCGCGGGAAGCTTGCCCGAGCAAAGTTGGTGAACAAAATAGTAGCAAACTGAGATCAAAATATGCTCTTGATATCATAATGGAGCTCAATTGGATATCAATTTTTGTGTAATCAAATTATGTTTTCACTTTGCATTGATAAGTTATCAAAATTAAATCATAATGATTTGGATTTATCTTGTAAACATAAAAAAAGACGTTTGGAGTTAATTAATGGTTTAAGTATGTTTATTGTTTTCTTTTAATTTTTATAATTTTTTTTTGCTATATTTATATAATAATATAAAATGAATGATTTCCTCATTGTAGTTGCAAGTGATGCTTACGCATTGGCGAACAGAATTGCTTGTTTTTTTAGTATAAATGAAATGCTAACACTGCAATTCATTTATACTAAATTGCAAAACCATATTGTGAAACATTTTTTGAGTGATCAAATTCAAGCCAATATTTTTTCTTTCTTTTTTTTCCTCTAGACGGTTTTTGCCCCAAATCGTATTCGGAGTTGGCAGCACCCTCTCAGATTACAACGAAACTCTCTGGGTGTGTAGACCATGACTAGATAAGTCACTTTGCATACCTAGTTTCTACTTTTTTTTTTTCTAGGCTGTCTTTCGAAAAGGGCTAAACTTTTTTATCGATTTTTTTTCAAATGTGTTTGGTAAAAAAACGACTACTCCTACAAAAAAAGTGTTGTATGGGTGATTATCACAAAATAAGTCAAGTTTAAAGATTTTTTTTTAAATTCCAAAACAAGCCCTACACTGAAAAAAGTTATATAAAAAAATTAAAAAAATTTCATTTTTGATTTCGATGAAATTTTGTCTTAACATAGATAATTATGTTCCCTACCAACCGTTCATACATCACAAGATGGGCACTTTTAAAGAAATATAGTTTTTCTAACAAAAACTTTTTCATGTCCCATTGATTTTTTTTTCAGTGTATTTTGTTATAAAAAACCAAACCAGTGAAGGTGATACGACTATGTAGTCTTCTCAAAATGCAATAAAACTTAATTTGTGATGTGAGACAAAGCGAAGCACGCATATTCACGCAGCAGTATGCAAGAAATACGACTCAATATACAATGTTAGAACACGCATTTCATGAATGATGAAACCTACGTCAAAATGGAATTCGGACAGCTTCCTGGCCAAAAAATTTGCATGGCGACGGCACGAGGAGACGTTTCTGCGAAGGTTAAGTTTGCTTTTAAGGACAAATTTGCAAAAAAAAACTGGTGATTTGGCAAGGGATACCCGAGCAGAAGAGAACAGCATATTAATACCTATTTTTGATCTTGATAACTGGCCTTGGTATAAAAAAGCTCAGATTAAGAGGTAAAATACCTAAGCAAAATATCTCTCAAATAACAAAGCTTGGTATTTTGGATACCTGGGAATACCTGAGAGGTACTATTTTGGTATTCTCTTACCTCAGTTTGGTATTCGCATAATATTGTGGGAACAGTTTTATGGTATTATTCTTAGGTATTTTGCCTCCCCGTGCAGGAGAAAATAGCATGTGAATACCAAATTTTGATCTTGATAACTGGCCTTGGCATTAAAGAGCTCAGATTAAGAGGTAAAATACCTAAGCAAAATACCTAAGAATTGCAAGCAAAATATCTCTCGAATACCAAAATTTGTTATTTTGAATACCTGAGAATACCTTAGAGGTACTATTTTGGTATTGTCTTACCTCATTTAGGTATTCACATAACATTGTGGGAACAATTTTATGGTATTATCCTCAGGTATTTTACCTCTTAATCTGGGCTCATAAATACCAAGGCTAGCTATCCAGTTATGCAGTTCTGCTCGGGTCTCAATCTGAGCATTTAGGAGCTCACCAAGGTCAGTTATCAAGTTATTCGGTCCTGCTCGGGTATGCAGCTGCGGAGCTAAGACCAAAATGTTCATGACGAATAAGACGATGGACTCGAAGCTGTTTAAGGAAGAATGCCTCATTAAAGCCCATAAAGGTCTCCGGAGGTGTGCAGCGTTTGATGGGAGTATGTGGAATGAATTAGGTAAAGTGTAGAATAGCCTGAACTTGAGTGCAGCAGCCCTGTGATAACATGAGACAGTATGTGACAGCTCTACACATGACAAGCATGAACCACTAGAGCCGGCTATTGGTGATTTCTTTTCCATCATCTTTTAGATCATTAGATGTCACACATCAAACTGTTTTCTTCATACCTCAATAAATTGATTCTCATTTCAGTCCAGTGAAAATAATTTGCGGCATACATTTGCACGAAGAAATCAAGCAGAAAACGATGGTGGAAGATAACTCAATACTCGCCTCGATTATACCAACAGTTACAGTGTTGCCTATTACAATTTACCAGTCATTGACGGAAACTGTAGGCAATATCTGGGCGGGTGTATTATAACAGTGAGGTGTAGAGAGATGCGAAAGCAAGATACAAACAAGACTTAAGCAAAAGACTAATTGAAAGATTACATTACCATTTCTTGCCGAGGAAGGGGGATGTGTGGGATCAATAAGGTTAAGTGTAGAATAGCCTGAATTTGGGTGCAGCAACCCTGTGGAGATATTATGAGACAGTATGTGTAAGCTCTACACATGACAAGCATGATCCACTAGAGCCGCCATTACATTCGGTCTTCTATCTTCTGCATCCGTAGAGGTAAGACCTATTCCCGCGTTCCAGGCATTAATAGCGCTGGGTGATTTCTATGTGGCCAGCGAAACTCAACAGAGAGGAATAAAGAAGAAAGCGCAAATTTTAAGAAGAAAAGAAGAGCAATAATTTGTAAATTACCTTTGCTTTGATGTATTAAACTTATCTGTACGTTTATCTGTTACCGAGGTACAGATGATTTTATTATTCCGGATTCTAAATGGACATAGCTTTACGGACAGAGAATAATATTTCTCGCCATCTTCAGCTATCACTTTTCTAATAATTGTTTCTCGGTTGATGCTGTGGTTGAAAGCTATCTTTTCTTTACCTGCTGTTTTTTCGCATTCGTCTATCTTCTATCTATATTCAGAGCCATCCGTTTGCTTCAGTTTTATCATCAAATTCATTGTCAATTCCATCTTCAATGGGATGTTGTATGTTTTCTTCAGACATAGGCTTGTCTGTACTATATTCTACTTGTCGAACCTTGGGAACAAGGGTTTCACGCACCTTACGGAGTAGGGTATCGATAAGCAACGTCGGTCTTTTAGAGCGCATTCGGAGGGTCCACTGACTGTTTCGAGCGCTGGCCCCGACATCTACAAGCCTTGTTGGTGTTGCGGTAGCTGGAGATAAAGTTCGGTCAAACCGGAGAATCGAGGAAGTTCTTCAGCCAGGGACTGCCTTATCTGCTGTTGCGTTGGACGGATTTTTTTATATTAATGACAATTAACACCAGAAGGGTGCATTCGTGTCTTATGGAATTCTTATTTCGTTAATCTATTACTTGTAGCATATTTCCAGTAATTCTTTTCCCACTCCACTTTATTTCGTCCTTTTAAACTCGTATTCTTCAACTTTCCTAGTTCTCCTTCTATTGCTCCCTTGGTATGTTTTAACTTTTCCTGCTTCAAGCGATTATTCTACTTTTCATATCACTGTTATTTTATCCATCTTTTTTTACTTTTCTCCTTCAACTTTTCGTCTTCTGCTAATCTTCTTCCAACTTTTTACTTCTGTTTTTCTACGTCTTCAGCTTCTTGTGCTTCTGCTCTTTCTCTTCTCTTCTTCAACTTCTATTCGTGCACTTTGTCCGTTTCGCTTTTCTTCTTCTTCGATTGTGTTACTTTTCTCTCATTCACGTTGTCTTCTTCTATTTCACCTTTTTATTTTGCTTCTTTCCACTGCTTTGCTTCTTCCGTTGTGCCGCCTTCAACTTCCTCTGCTTTTCATTTTTTCCTCCATCCGCTTCGGGTTTCTTCTTCCGCTGATTCCGTTACGCTTCTCTTCTTCGGCTACGGCTGCTGTTCGTACGAACTAGTTCGTGGCTGGGAATCATTTGATTATGTTACGGGCTTTCTAAGGCAGGCACAAATGTCCCAGGTGCGATAAATAACTGCTGCTCTAGTGTGATTGTTTTATTGGCCGTGGGGTCATGATTACAGGCGAAATCGTTCGTATATTTAATAGATTGACTCAGGGCTTCGGCTTACCTGGGGGTCCCATGTCGTTTGAATGCAATTTAGATGATTCGACAACTCGAATCATCTAAAGATTGGCCCGCTTGTTTTACCGGCAGTTTCAACGGTCAGAAGTTATCTGGCAATGTCATGTCTCCTACTGCCCCATCAATGGATTGGAAATCAGAATGCATCGGATCATCTTCGGGGACCGTGTGCAACGATTGGTTAGCCTTTTTTTTTTTTATCGTGCGTGACGTACTTGCTGCTATTTACATTTGCATTCATCATTGTGCAAAATGTGTATCGCTGAAAAATAAATTAACTCTTTCTACCCATTTCTTTCATTCTCCAAAATATACATGCAAAACACGTGAAAAGCTTTCGCAAAAGTTATATTAATTATCTAGATTGTTGGAAATGATTTGTCACCAAAAAAAAAAAACGCCCCAAAGATAAACACGTGTACCGAACCATGCGAAGCCACCACGAAACTATTCACCGGGAACATGTCAGTCTTTTGCAGAAGCGAAAACACGAAAACGGCTTATCGCACAACGGCTGCAGCTCGCGAAAAACCGCTTTCAAAACGCACAACAGCCACCATCATATCCGGAAATGTCCCGCAGGAAGTTCAAGCTCGAATAGTGCTCGGCCCGGGTCCCGGGACACATGATGGGACTAGAGGAATACACAAGGGAGCGGGGAGGGGGTTGGGGGAAAAAATGTAATTTTTAGCTAGTTATGGCACTTTTCCGCTTTTTCGTTGGCTTGTTTGACGCTGCCATTGTCTCTGTCAAGGGATTGAATGAATGAGTAAAGTGGCTTGCAGGAGAAGGAGGCAGTGGCGTCGCTAGGTTGCTACAAACTGAGGGATGTATATTAGATTTATTTTTATAACATGAGTTATTGAGCTTCCCACTTCCTATTTTTGAAAATATTGAAACCAGTGAATCCAAACTCGCGAATGCATGAATAATAAAGACAATGTCCTAATTTTTCAATGTTGGGACAAAAAATTATGTACTTTTCACTCCACCCATCAAATTTTGTACAACCGATTTTCTCAGTGTTTTTGTTGTTTTTACCCAAATTTGCTTCAATTCTAGCTCCGGTTTTATAGTTTTGGGATGTTTGCGATGTTCCGTTTTCATAATTGCCCAGAATTTTTCAATTGGACGAAGTTCCGGTGAATTTGGTGGGTTTATATCCTTTGGCACAAAATTGACTCCGTTGGCTCGGTACCACTCCAATACGTTTCGAGCGTAGTGGCAGGATGCTAGATCAGGCCAAAACAGAGTTGATCCTTTGTGCTTCTTAATGAATGGCAAGAGACGCTTCTTAAGGCACTCTTCCGTGTAAATCGCACCGTTTATTGTTCCGGAAGTGTTGAAGGGAGCACTTATATCACCACATCCGCAAATCGCCTGCCAGATTAGAAACTTCTTTCGATAGTTTCTTCTTTCGAACATCCTCCGGAACATCGAACTTCGACTTGGCAACGAAATATTCTTGCCCAGGAAGTTGACGGAAGTCGGCCTTGACGTATGTTTCGTCATCCATCACGATGCAACCGGATTTGGTGAGCAGCTTCGTGTAAAGTTTCCGGGCGCGGGTTTTCGCAGTGATGTTTTGTTTTTCATTCCGGTTTGGGGCTTTTTGCACTTTGTAAACATGTAACCCAGCACGCTTCATGGTTTTCTGCACAAAACCGACTGACACCTTAGACTTTTTAGCGACATCTCGAATTGACATGTTTGGACGGTTCTTGAATTGTTGTACGACTTTCCTGGCCATTTTACTGTCCATTGGACCACTTTTACGACCACTCCCTTCCTTCCTTTGGACACTCAGACGCTCCTTGAAGGTTCTTATTACACGAGACACAGTTGTATTTGCAATTCCAAGCCTTTTAGGAATCCACCGGTGGGACGCCCCTGGATTTTGATTGTGAGTGCACAAAATTTTCTCACGGACAATTTCTTGTTTCGACGACATGACTGGAACTACTGAATGTATAACTATGAAACTTGGCAGATGTAAATAATACACTATGGATAAGATCTACTCCAATTTCTAGGTTTTTTACTCATACAATTCAAAAGTTACAGAAGATTTTCTGTGTGCCATTTTTATCGAATACACCCTTTATAACATGTCCCCTAAAATGAGTACTTTTTCGCACGGTATGGTAAGCAAATGTTATAAAACGTAGAAAAAAGTGCCTTTCTCGTGATAATCTAATCAAAACCCCTTATTATTTGAAAGAAGATGCAAGTACATTTTACTCAATAATGAGATTTCAATTACGTAATTATCCATTGAGTAAACTTTACCTAGAGCGCAGAATCAAATTTACCCATCTCACCAGTTCGACATTAGTTACTTAATTTTGATATTAAAAATACTCTATTTTAGGTACTTTGTTTCTTCCGTGTATATTGCTTTGTATGCAACAAAAATACATCATGTCACATGTTGCATCTACTGAACAGAGACAAATAGGCTTAGTGACATTAAACTCACGCACATTACAGCGCCTTCTAGATAAAAAAGAACAGGTTTTTGAGATTTATTCAAAATTGAATCAACCTCAACTCGAAGGTGAATAGAGAAGAGTTACGTCAGGACTGAGTGAAATTGTTTAATCTTAGAGTTAATGTCACTCTCACTAATACTTGAAACATAAATATGCGTGAAATGTACTCATATCTGTTACTTTCCTTAGTCTATGTATAACTCCACTTTTTGCTCTTCTGAGTCGAATGTTCGGCGATGTTCGGTAACTGCAAATGGGAGTTTTACAGGATTCTGCGCCGTCCCATGGAGCAAAGACTACCCAAACATGGTGCACCAAGAATTTGCCAGACTTCATTCCTAAGGAATTATGGTCAGCTTCTTCGCCAGATGCAAATTCTCTAGATTTGTCTATTTAGGGAATGATGGAATTTCACTTTTGAGATTTCAAACCACAATGGGTGTTGAAACATTCAAAGCTACCATGCAGAAGATATGGGATGAAATCCCCAAAAATCAGGTGCATGCCGCTTGTAATGCCTTTCTGAAGAGACTAAGGGCAATAATTTAAGCTTAAGGCAATAGAATTTAAATGTAAATATGTACACATAAACATATAAGAAACAGAATAACAAACAAACATTTAAATTATTTGTCTTTTCGTGGAAGATAAAGAATTCGTTTCATGCGTCACTTATTTGGGCCTACCCTGTAGTGCTGTGCTGCCAATATTCGAGCAGTCAGTAATTTCCGTTCCTTGTGACATTTTCTCTGTGCATTTTGTTGAGCACACTTATCTATTCAAATTTCCACATGATTCCTAATTTATGTACAAAGTTCAACTTAGTCTATGAGTGGTTTCACTGTTTGCACTTGATTCGAATTCGGCTCAATTTGAGCACACTCAGTAGCAAAAAGCCGAGCAAAATTTTCCTTCCAAAAACGCGTTGTTCAACCTTCTGTCACTTTGTCAATATTAATATCTTTGGCTGAAATTTCACAACGCTATAGACCTTATGTGACCAAAATTTCTTGTTGGTAATATTAATAAGTATGAAATTATCATAACATATGTGAAAAAATTAATTTTTGGACATTCAAAAAAAAATGTATAATGTGGTATCTAAATTTTTCACAGAAATACGGATTATTGAAATTGCTACGTCCAAAAATGACTTTTTTCACATATGTTATGATAACTTCAAATTTATAGATTTTATCAACATGAAATTTTAGTCACATAAGGTCTTTACATTGGTTATAGTGTTGTGAAATTTTCAGTCAAAAATATTGATAATTGACAAAGTAACAGAAGGTTTAACAACGCGTTTTTTGGAAGGAAAAGTTTGCTCGGCTTTTTTTTGCTACTGAGTGTAGTTTCCAGCGGCCGTGTGAACATGATTGCATACATATCGTAAATTTGTATAGCCTTAAAAGCTTCAGTTAAAATTTCAGCGCCTTATTTCTGAGCTCCAGAACTCTATGACTGATATAAAACAAACCGGACTATATCATAATGTCTGCTGACTTTCTAGAACACTCAATAAACATGGTTGAAAACATATCGTAACTTTGTGTAGCCGAAAAAGCTACAGTTACAATTAGAGATCCTTAGTACTCTAGGGCAGGTTGGATGACTTCGAATATCCCAGATTATCTCATAATGTTGATTGCCCTTCCATTAGATCCAACGAACTTAGTTGAATACATATCGTACATGTGTACACCTGAAAAAGCTACAGTTTCAGTTGTAGATCCTAAGTTATGAACTAATGAACAGCCTGGTATGTCTCAGAGCATCCCAAACCATTTCATCATAATGTTGGTTGACCTTTCTGAAGGTCCATTGAATATGGTTGAATACATATCGTAAATTTGACTAACCGTAAAACAACAGTTACATCTGTAGATTCCATGATCTGAGCTCAAGGACTAAAGGGTGATACGGTCAAAATTTGGTCAAGGGAAAACGCGTGTAAATCGGTGAAATCGTTTATTTAAAAAATCAAATTAAATTTCTTTTTCAAGTTCAATTAGTATAAAATTCAGGAAAAATATTCAGTTAGGCTTCCGCTTTTCCAAATCCGAATTGCCGGGCCTTACGCTTGACCCCTGCCATCAGATTTTGTACAGCCACCTTGTCCACCTTCTTCGCCGCAGAAAGCCAGTTTGCCTTGAACTGCTGCTCGTCCATAGCAGTTTTTTTGGTCTTCTTTAGGTTCCGCTTGACAATAGCCCAGTATTTCTCAATTGGGCGGAGCTCTGGCGTGTTGGGAGGGTTCTTGTCCTTGGGAACCACCTGCACGTTGTTGGCGGCGTACCACTCCATGGCCTTTTTACCGTAATTGCAAGATGCCAAATCCGGCCAAAACAGTACGGAACAACCGTGTTTCTTCAGGAAAGGCAGCAGACGTTTATTCAAACACTCTTTCACGTAAATTTCTTGGCTGATAGTCCCGGAAGCTATGAAAATGCTGCTTTTCAAGCCACAGGTACAGATGAACGCCAAACCAGATATTTCTTTGCGAACTTTGACAGTTTCGTGTGCTTGAAAATATCTGCTACCTTTCCCCTTCCTTTTGCCGTATAAAACTCCTGTCCCGGAAGCTGCTTGTAGTCGGCTTTGACGTAGGTTTCGTCGTCCATTACCACGCAGTCAAACTTCGTCAGCATCGTCGTGTACAGCCTCCGGGATCGCGCTCTGGCCGTCGTATTTTGTTTATCATCGCGATTTGGAGTCACTACCTTCTTGTAAGTCGATAGTCCGGCTCGTTTTTTGGCTCGATGCACGGTTGTAGACGATACACCCAGCTTATTTGCGGCATCTCGGAGAGATAGGTTAGGGTTTCGCTTGAAACTACCGGCAACTCTCTTTGTCGTCTCAGCGGCTTCCGGTTTTCGATTTCCCCAATCCTGACTTCCTGGCTGTCGACAAACGTTCCCCAAACACTTTAATTACATTTGTAACGGTTGATTTGGCAACTTTTAGCGATTTTGCCAACTTTGCGTGCGAGTAGCTCGGATTTTCGCGATGCGCGAGCAAAATTTTGATACGCTGCTCTTCTTGCTTGGACGGCATTTTGACAACTGAAGAGTGAATTCCAAAATCAAAATAGGAGCAACATTCTACACACACACACCTTCAAAATGAGGGTGTTCAGGTTTTTAAATGCAAAATTGAAAGAAATACGTCAAGTTGATATTGACCAAATTTTGACCGTATCGCCCTTTATTCGAATGACCTAGAACATCTCAGATTATCTCATAATGTCTCCTTGAAAGTGTGAGCTGTTTAGTGGAATACCTGTCATTAGAAAGGAGAAGAAAGATTAGTATTTTCGTCGAATATTAGTACACGACACTGAATAAGTCTGCACATTGTAGACGAAATACGCATATCTGTCAAGGTAAGCAATGTATGTAGTTGGAATTCAATAGAAAATACTAATCTTTCTTTTCATTTCAATTATCATAATGTATGTTCTGGCAGCACTGGCCGTACACAGAAATACGCACCGACGAGGTTAACATGTCATGTCAGATGACATAGGGTAAGAAGAGTAGAAGAGCGAAAAGGACATACGTCAAAGTAAGTAAAGGAGAGAAACAAAAGCAACCAAGAATTGTATAGTGAAAGAATTTAATAGAAGTTACACTAATAGAAAATTTAGTGAGTTTAGTTTCATTTAACTTGGTGGTTAATTTGAGTGGAGTATCGTGTATCCAGTTAAATTTGGTTGTACGATCACAACACAGAAGCCGGTGAGTTGTGTGAGAATTAGATGGAATAAATAACATGAATAACATTAGATCTCACTCGTAACAGCTGATTTCATAGAGGGTCAACGGTACAGGGGTGCCTAATCTGATTCGCGCGTTCCACGAGCAGTCACATAAATATTGGCCATACGACAGGACAGACAGGTAAAACTTACAGTGCACCATAATTGACGAATAACTGTAATAATTTGAGAAATAATTATAGTCAGAAATTCGCTAAAACGAGGATAGAGGAAGTTGTCGACGGAGGAAACTAAAATTTGTAAGTAGGAAAACTATCGACGCTAAGAGTTAACACGACAAAACATTAAATTGTACTTAAATTAAATTCCAGAGTTTGATCATCCTGCGAGGGTGATAGACAAAAACGGTTAGTTTTTACATCCGACCTTTGATCCGAACAATGTATGTTGATCTTCCAGAGGACTCCAGAGGACTGGTAGAATACATATCGTAATTTAGTAAAGCTGAAAAAGCAACCAATTTATAATGGTAGATCTTAAGTTCTGAACTCTAGGACAGCTTGATTGACCTAAAACATCCCAGATTATCTCATAATATCAATTAACCTTTCAAAAGATTCAGTGAACTTAATTAATTACACATCGATAATTTGTACAGCTAAGAAGTCTACAGTAATTCACGTAAATCGCAAGTTATAAACTCAAGAACAGTTTGGAATTCATAGAACATTTCAAGTTATCTCAAAATGTCTGGACCTTCCAAAAGATTCAGAGAACATGGTTGAATGGATGTCGTCACTTTTTATAGCCGAAAAAACTATAGTTACAACTGTAGATTCTAAGTTCTGTACTCCAGCACAGTTTGGACAACCTAGAAAATCTCAGAATCTCTCATAATATCTGTTGATCTTCCAGAAGACTAAATGAGCATGGTTTAATAGTAACTTTGTGGAATCGAAAAAGCTGTAGTGACAACTGTACATCCTAAGTACCGAACTTCTACATGTTCGGAATGTTCTGTGTTGAGAATCAAGTGTTTAACGCATATATTTTTTATTTTTCCCTGATAAAAAAGGGAAACTAGGAGAATTGAAAATTAACACTTCATTTGATCACTTCATAAAAATAGAAAAAAAAATTCTCCTAGTTTCCCAATCGCAATCCTTCTACTTATACGCTCAAAGAAGTTTTTTTTAATAGTTTTTATTTTAAAAGTGCCACTGATAGAATAGTCAATTTGCAACAAACTTGCCGAAGATACTCTCCGCTTTTGTTCAGTAAGCGATTTCAAACAAGCATTTTTCTTCAGGTGGAAGTCTATCTGCAACAAATTTCATAACAACTCAGATCAGTAATTTGTATGACAGTATACTGATAAAGCATTGTTGCTATCGGTAGTGTGTTGCAATAATGACAAAACTTTTTTTGTCGCTGTTAAGGCGGAGCTACAATGGGGAGCCCAACGGCGCGTTGCGGCAGCTTTTGACAGTTAGTCCATACATTTTATGTCAAAAACTGCCGCGCCGCGCCGTTGCGCTCCACATTGTAGCACCGCCTTTACATGGAAACGAAGTCGTTGCAACATGTGTGCGAACCACAACATTTTCTTACACTCCCGTTTCATTTTCCTCAATTTTTGAGTATAATTGTATACAATCTCTTCTATTCTCACGGATATGTTACTCAGCTTTCGTTAAAGGTGAATCTACTCATAAAATTGAGTAGATCTACTTCTTACGAAAATTGAGTAACATTTCCGTGAGTGATAAGAGATGGTAAACAATTGATCTCAAAAATTGAGTAAAATGACACAGGAGTGTAGAGCAACATGTCTCTTGCCCATAATTGATACAACATTATGATATTTCCTCTCGTGTTTTGTCGTAAAAAATTCAAGCAACAACATATCATTGTTGCAGAGTGAGAGAATAACGGGTGTATCGCTCGTCAATGTTATGTTTGCTTCCAAAAACCCCGTCGTTCAACCTCCTGTAAATTTGTCAATTTTCCATATTTTTGGCTGAAAATTACACAATACACAATACAAAATGTATAGACCTTATGTGACCAAAATTTCATGTTGATAAAATATATGAATTTGGAGTTATCATAAAATATGTGAAATAAGTCATTTTTGGACATAGCAATAACAAAACTCCGTATTTCTGTGAAAAATTTAGGTAGCATATTACAAATTTCTCCATAGCTTATAAAAGTACAGAAAATAATGTGGACAAAATTTGAACGGTTTCCATCAAGTGGTTTGGACTACAGCTGGCGTCAAAGTTGACGTACCAACATGAGCATTTCCCTTTTTCACCCGATGCTGAACTTGCTGAAATATCGGTGCAAAAAAAAGCCGAGGTGAATTCATCTTATTAATACACATGATTTGTTACGCGTGAAATATCCCAAATAACTAGAGTAATCCACGAAGAACTTTGCAAATATGGCATTCAGTATGAATTGGTTTGTGAAAACTACGTATACAGTGTTATACAGTATTACGAGTGTATTTGACACACTAATAGATCATTGCACGATGGTGTCATCAATGCAGTTTATGGGATAAGATCGGTTTGTGATTTTGTGCTTTAAGTTGATAGCCATTAAAGTTCAATTGCAGGAAAACAGACACCAGTGCTTATTTTTACATTGTTTCCTTAATTTAATCGTACAGAATCCGGAGAAGCCAATGGAAATTTTTGTTTAAGTGGTTCAAATTCTAACACCTTGTAAACAAGCCCTCGAATTGTAAAAAAAAGTGAGGTTAATATTGTGGAGATTCCACCTCCTTAGACCCCTACGCGAGAATTATTCGAGTGAATTTTTTTCCCGTGTTACACACACATACGCAACAAAGCAGTTTGACGTTTCATTTTTTTCTCATCGCCAGCCAGCAGCGAAGGCACTTTGTGTAAACAAAAACATTATTATGATATAACCGAAATTTCTTTATTTGTTATCGTGATTTGCTGTACAGATTTTTAATGTAGCTATAGCATTGTTTGTTTAACCTGCTGCGTATTCTTTAGGATGATGGCCTCCAAGAAATAACGCCTGCAAAGCCAGGAAGCAGCCGAATCCGACCCGCTTCCGAGAAAATTTGGAGCAACAGGAAGAAACATACAGCGATCCCCTGGATCATGCCATTGATTACGATCCAGACCTATCGGACTCACAAACTTCGGATGTTGAAGAGAAAGCGCAGCACCGCGATGGTTTTTCCCAAGATAAGTTACCGACTGGCCTTTACGGATGCTGGTTGTTGGTAGCCGTTCGCAACTTTAAGGGACATACCTCTGGAAAGGAGGTAGGCAGATGGGGAGTTTCCGGCGATTGCGTTGCCGGGTTTATCAGGAGTTGCTGGAAGCTGTCGGAAAAAATTGCTGAAGCGGGAAGTTTTGTTTACATATGACGAAAGTGGTGTGCCAAAACCATCCTGGAGTGGAAAGGAATCACCGGAGGAAGACGATTTTGTGAGGTTTGCTCTTTTCAACGATAAGGTGAGCCACAGAACGCTTCGTCCGGATCAGCTGACAGAGACAATCCTGCAGAACTGGAGAACAAAGGAAATACATTTTCTGCTTCACGTTTATTCGACTTCAGGAAATAACACAGCTGTTTTTCAATTGGTTCATGACCCGTTTCTGGTGCGGCTTCCAACACCACCATAGAGGAGCACATCAAAAAGCTGCGTAATGCGCATGGACATTATTGGGAGGCGCATCATATTGCATCGATGATGTGGGCGAATGCGATTTCAGTATCAGATTCGCATTTCCAAGAAAGGATGATATTTGATACACCCGCTGACCACTTGGCTAAACTGTTTCGGGCGAAGGAGCAACCACGTGTGCAGTCCATCGCAAGAAATTTTTCCGTGGCCCATTGTGTGAACCACGGTTATCATGACGACATACTAGCGATAAGGCATAGCTATGACCAGGTGGAAACTATGCTTTCTGACGTCACTATGGGGATGAAATTTCTGAAGAAGCACATTGAATCGCTGGAATCACGAGCTGCTTTGGGAGAATCATTTCTTACAGCTGCGGAGCAAGCAGTACTGGTCGAGGAAAATAATTTCAGTGCATCGTTGGCAAGTAACGTTGCAGACGCAGACGATGTGGACCATGAATGAAAATGAAAATTAGTTTTTCATTGTTAGAACTTTATTACTCATCTGTTTTGTGATATTTACAAGTTGTGATACAAGTTATGGTAAGGATTTTTAATGAAACAAATGTTGATTTGATTCGTGATTTTATTTGACAATGAACCCTCTTCAAATTACGTTTTTTCTCTGAATTGTCTTCAAATCCCAGTCGAATAAGATCATTCTCGAGGCCCAGGGTTGGATCGAATCTACCTCCACGTAGATAACCACACTTTTGGAAGAGGTTCTGCATGTTGTAGTTTGAGTATTTCTGGAATGTTTCAGCGACACACAGTTTGTAATCAAGCTTTCCATTTTCCGGGTGATTTTCTTCAAAGTTCGTTTCACATTCCCAAAAACGATCTCAATCGGGTTTAAAAACGGACAATATGCGGGTAAAAATAGAGGGTAGATACCCAAAGACCGTAGGTAAGGGATGATCATTGTATCACAGTGGATGCGCGCCTCATCCATGATCCATACCGAATGGTATCCTGGATACTGATAGACATCAGTAGACAGCAGTCGAAAAATTTGGCTCTGTTGAAGGTTCCTTGGGTGCTGTAGACTTCCTTTTCCAATAGAACAGATCAAAGACATATTCACCTCTACATATTAGTCGTTTACCACAAATGCCATAGCCGCGTGATCGAAGTATGCATCGATTATCGAAGCTCACTTCATCCAGGAAGATAAGGTTGTGATAGTCCCATTTGATTTGCTGCAGTTCATTGCGAAATCGAATGATGTCCTTTGAGTGAATCTGGATAGCTCTGCGTTCAAGAACCTTGTAAGCCATCCCTGCTTGGTGCAAAATCCGGCAAACTGAAGAGGTAGAAATTGAAAGCCCAAAATGCGGCTGAAATAGTTTCGTTGACTCATCAAGGTAAAGGGTAGGTTGAGAGTGATACAGCCAGGAGCCTGGCAACTCTATCCTATTCGCTAGCGTTTGCAGTATGCAACATATCGCGGGCCTTATTTGAATAAGGCAAGTCTGGCGTTTGTTACTACGGATAGAAACGTCAGCATTGTTTACAAACAATGAATCTTTTGACGTTTGGTTGTTAGAGATGTTGAATACACGAATATCTCTGTACGCCAGATCCCTGGATACAGCTCAACCAACCAGGCCCGTTTTTCAGCTCCAAATTTCCTTGCGTCTGTTTCATATTCTTTCCGGGAGAAGAATCCGTTTCGCATGAACGTGCAAATCCAATTCGCTATAGTTGACTTGTACTTCTTATAAATAACAGCTAATTTGGATTTAGACAGTCCGATGAAGAAATATCCGTACAGAACATGGTAGATAGTATTAACGGAAGCTCGTTTACCAGACACATTTTGTTTGATATTGTCCATTAAATATCACTTTTGTCGCAAATTAAACCGTTTTATAAAACTTTCAGACTAACTGTTGGTAAGTTCGAGTAAATGTTGGATAAACAATAACAATCCGATAGCATCTGTTAATGACAAGTGAAATTTGATTGTATTAGTGTGCACGCAAGAAATTTTTGTCCCAAATAAAGTTGCGTCGGAATCTAAAAATCGTTGAGACGGGCAATACATTCGGTGCAATGATCTATTGAAACTAGAAAAACTAGGACCGATGCAAAAGTCCACCCCTGGCAACGCCTACGAGAAATAGAAAGCACAACCGGAATTCACCACTCACCAATGGAATTTCCGCGAACCATTTCCGGGCTGCTCTGCTCTACTGTTTCAACTTGGCTCGACAACGACGACAACGACGACAACGATAACGGCACGATAACAATGACTGGAAACACGACGGATCCCAACAAACCTTGATGTTGGAAGTGGGGAGGAGACGCCGAGCTGAATTTCGGTATCCGGAAAATTTTGGACTTTTGACTGAACTTCCTGCTTGATTCCGTTCGGGTTCCGAGCGTAAAATATGATGAAAAGTAGCCATTTGTCGCATCGGGATTTAACCAGATTTTTTGCAATTTCACCAACTCAATTCCCGCAACTCTAGATGACTTTGGATGTTCAAGTCACGTCCAATGTTTAGTGCAGTAGCTTCCCGGTAACAAAGATGTAGGACACAGCACTGTGTGTCATGTTTTCCTGGAAAATACTGCCCTTCCGTATGAATGGGGAAACTACAGCACCGGTCGGTTGCGGACTAACAACGGTCAGTGAAAGACCTAGGGCAAACCATTATGGCCGGAGAGGGGAGAGTAATGCTAATAAATATGTTATGTACCTAATTATTGTTAGTATCATCCTGGTATATGTGGAGCCTGTGACATCGAGTAAAGGAGCAATTTAGCTGCGGGAATAAAGAAACTTACATACCGGTAGGGAGAGTATTTTCATGCTATGAACTACAGTCTGCTTTTACTGACTATTTACTAGATGCTGAGCACCGCTGTTCATTTAATAGTCAAAGGTTTTTACTTTTCCAATGCTGACCTCCATGTTGCGGATTCGTCTTCATCACCATGCCAAACTAAATTCGAAATCTGTGCGAATTACACATTATATAACCGACAGCAGTGAGATGGGCGGAACTGAGCACTAATTACACAGCGCGCTGCCACTTTCCCTTAAAAACAACAACTGTTACACGACGTCACTTGCATCGTCCTGAAGTCTCGAATGTAAACAGACTAGAAGTAGGCCGCTGCAAATGATTGCCATAAAACATTGTAATTTAACTCGTTTTCACAGCCGGCTACGATTTCACCTAACACATCACAGATCCGCACCAGGGGGGAGTGGACGTAAGTTGGTAAATTTACGACAAACGAGCTCCGCCCATTGATCCTGATGTGGTGCGACGGTGCGGGGGAGAGATACAACGCTGTAGGCATCCCCAGTACAACAGTTACAACTATTTACGCTTCTTCAAAAGTCGGCCACTTCTGGTTCTTGGCTCTGCAGTGCTGCAAAAGAGTAGGACCCTTTCACTGCTGTCCAAAACCCGGAACGATTGCATCGTTAAGTTTTATTGCTCCAAACGGGGTGCTCACAGCCTCCTCCCCCGAGCGATCCCGTCCCGAAGCTTTATACGGGGATAGGTGCCTCTGCTGATGGAGCATCCTTTACAAAATCGGTGAAGTAATTCCATAAATAGTTCCAGCAATAGCAGCAGCAGCAGCACCAGCCGTTGGCACTGGTTTTCATCATCGATGTCGGCCGGTTCAACGAAGAATGTACATGAAACAGAACTTTTAAAACTTGGAGATTGCTCCTTCATCATCACCAGAGTTGCTGTGGGCTGGAATGGGGTGGCTGGGGATGTTCCAGATTTTTTTTAAAAAGATTCTGCCTTTTGTACTCATTATGAAACAAAGGAGGTTATCCAGGAATTTTAGTTTAATTTATTTAGTTTAGTTATTAGTTTTCCATCGATTGAATTGAATATTTACTTTGGAGTATTTTGGATATTCGACTAATCTGTCCATTTAGTCAGTTTTTATCATTTTTTTTTTTTTGACTCTTGACACCATAAAAGAAGCTGAAAAACATTCTAAGTTTCAATAAATTCCTCAGTTTAGATAACATTTATGAAGATTAATATACCAATTGACAACTTCAAAAAAATTTATAATTTCAATACTTATTCTTGCACTAAGCATAGTTTTTCGTAAATAAGCTAACACTCGGTTTGTAATAATAAGTTTCGTAAATATTAAACATATGCTTTCGGAAGATACGTAGAAGTCGTTTTTGACGTAGGACTTACAAATTTTTTTTTGTTCCTGTATAGAGGCGGAAAATTCTGAAATCCCCCGCGTGACGCAGGATTGGAGATTTTGAATGATTAAATTTCCTCTCTGGACCACAGAAATTTTACGATAAGTATTCCATTCGAAAGGTGGAACATCAAAGCTGGATTCCTGTTGATGACTTTTTTCATTAAGTTGATTCATTTGTTTAAACTGACAAACTGCAAAATTGACGTACACTGAAAAATAATTTTATCGAATGTAGATTAACAAATCCATTCGTTGTTTTCTCCTACGAAACTGATTTGTTGATTTCATGAAGATACCTTCATAATCAATGGCACAAGTGCAACTATCAAAAGCACGAGGCATTTTTTGACACTGAAAGAACATTCGTGCATTGTACGAAAACAATACAAAGAGGTTCGAACATATTTTCACAAATTAAAAAGAAACGTCTTTCTGGTGGTTGCATAAATGACTGACAGTCGACTTTATCGACTCGAAATGTAATAGAAAAAAAAACCAACCACGTGGAGCTATCCAGTGTTTGTTTTAATGTTTCTGACATGGGATTCGATTGCGTATTTTTTAGAAGACCTGTTACTGAATCCTTGGTTGATCTCACTAGGCCATGATGACTCGTAAAAATATAGTTGATTAATGAGTATGCAGTTATAACTCTCGAATAAAATATTCCCACCCATGCCAGCAGCAACGCCATCCAGCATGAATACGATAGAAGAGAAAATGTGATTGGCTGGTATTCACGAAATTTATTTCGTGCGTTATTAAAAATAATTTCACCAGATGTAATATGCATGTTTTTTTTTGTAGGTATAACAATTGTAGCAGCCTCTTATTTTAAATCCGCACTGGACCCTTTTATTGGTAAAATTCGCTTCTATGAGCCTGTATTTTAAATCAACACACAGACGTTACTTAGCTATGGGGCCCATTTGGTTACTGTTTTTATCTTGATGATTAAAATAGTTTTAATAAAATTGATTCGCTTTCATGTATTGTGTATGTTCTTGTCCATGTTAAATTTTCTCAGTGTACTGTGTATTTTTGTGTCTTGTCTGATTCATAATAATGTTTACGTGTCTTTGGTCTGTTATTGTGTTTGATGGATTTTGTATTTCTATTCGATTCCTTGAGTAAATTGTATTCATATATAACCACGTCTCATGTGTTCGACATCTCCTTAAAACTCTGTATATTTTTATGAGGAGCTTACCCCAATGATGTGGATCCAGACATATACCTAGTACCGTAAAACGGGGTGACTTCGATCACTTTTTGAACTATTTCTTGAAATTTTCTATGATAATTATCTTTAAAATTTTGTTTTACATTTTTTAAACCAGTACTGGTATCTGTAGTATTACACTACAAAGAAATTTTAAAAATTTATTATGTCAGATGCACTTTAAAAAAATTTTTTGATTCCCGCGGCCAATTTTCAATCATGGGGTGACTTCGATAAAAATCAATTTTATCCATTTGAAATGCTTAAATGAATAAAAAACATCAATTTTTTATGCAAACCGTTTGATGCAGATGTCTCCCGAATAGCACAGGGGTGGAGCATTCCTCAAAGAGAACGTTCATTAATTATGTCACGCAAAATAGGACCATTTTCAAAACTCTCCCCCTTTTTCATGTTTTTTTATGGACCTTAAATTTGATGTACAGATTATCACAATTCTGAAGCTCCCTTCCATTAAAAGCATGACATAATTTATGAGCGACCCATCCATTGCTATTTTTCAGTAGTTCACCTTAATATTAGACAAACAGAAATACCTCACTCATGTCGTTTTTAATTCGATACTAAACCGGTGTAACACTGCCCTGAATCGCATATCCGTCCCATATGGATAGGAAATCAAGAAAATATGGTACTAATATACGATTCACAGCAGAATGAGTGCGAGTCATTAACAGCTAAGAAAACGTTCATTAATATCATCATATTTTTTGGGGGAAGGAGATTTTACAGACCGTGACGATCTAAAAGAACCATACAAAATGGGTGACAATGGTGGGGGGAGGGGCTTTGTGTAGAAAAACGAACCATATCTCCAACACAGAACAAAACAAAACAAACCCTTTGACAGATTGGAAGGTAGTGCAACACTTCGAGAAGGTTGTCGCGTTTATTCGTTTGCTCTTAATTTTCGATTAAAATATGTTTTTTTATTTATTAATTTGTTTATGTATACAAAATTAATATTTTTTCGATTAGCGTAGAGAGACAAATATTTAAGAAATCTGAAAATGTCATTGTCAATTTTTTTTAAAATCATTTTATTACTTGAATATATGATTGTTGTTGGGCTTGGTAAAAAGTACCATAAGGAGCATTTTTTTTTAAATATTTTTTTATAGCGAAGGAATTAGAGAAAATGATAAAAACAAAATGCATTTATATACCCTAATAAATGCTGAATATATATGGTTCAACGCTTTAAAAATTCAGGCACTTGGAGAAGGATAATTTTAAATTGAACAAATATCGGACTTGGCGGTCGAAGTCACCCCGCTCTACGGTACCTAAACCACTTGCGGCGCTGGTTAAGCAGTTGCTTGAATTCCACAACCGCTCGCGTCCATGCAGTCATCATTGCAAAACCGCATGCAGACCAAGGTTAGTATGAAAAGGTTATGAGAAAGAAGATTTTAGTATTTGATGGCACAACGACGCTTCGTTTCTTTGACCAACAATTTTGAATCACTTTAAACAAACTATGAATTAGGAAAAAAATCTCAGCTAAACCCAAAATGTCAGCCTACTCTACAAACACGATCCCAAGTGTTTCCATCCCATATTTTAATCTATTTCAAACAAGAACTAGGGTGAGGGTTAGTCTTTCATTCGGACTAACAATGTACCAAATATGTCATTGATTCGTCGATAATCAACAAAATCATGTTGCTATCAGGATAATAGATTTATTTCAAAGCAATTGAGACATTATTGATCAACATATAGTGGAACATATTATCTTCACGATCTTTTAATTATCTGAAATTGGCTAAATTGAACCGAATCACCAAGCAATGCGGCCTAGATGTATAGATAATAGTCACTGGTTAATAACCAACTGGTAACATTTATAAAAAACAATGATTTAACAAAAAAAAACCGTAGACCCAATGTAAGGGACATGTTTTTTCTAAACCCAAAATAAAAAAGCAAGATTGTAATGCAATTTCGCATGATTTGGTTTCATTTCTCGTAATGGATCGCAACTTGGAGAAAAAATGCAACATTGGTTGTGGGCAAAAAAGCAACACATCAATTTTATTATACAAATTCAATGGGTGCGTGAGGTTGTAAGTTGATTAGTAGTAGTAAATTCAATGGCTCACAAAAAAAAAAAGATTTCGATCCACTACTGAGAGTCGAACCGCGACCGTCAGCATGATGGCTCTTCATTGTAACCAGCCAGTCACCACAACAAGTTGAGGTGATCAGAATAAAAGCCCTACAGTTGCTTCGGTTGTCGAGGCACTCAACGTTACAACAATGAAGCAAATGTCGGTCGCACACACTTACATGGCTTCGTTTATTTCATAAAACGCATGGTGACTTGATAAGAGGGCGATAGGAGGGTGATGACGAGTGCAAATAAAAATAGAACACTTGACAGCGGAATAGCAGCAGTGGCAAATGGCGTAGCGGCGTTCTGTGAACAAAAACCCAACGGTTGCTTCGACTGTCGAGGCACTGGGCACACAGCGATAACCACTTGCACACACTTGCATGGCTTTGTTTATACCATAAAAAGCTTTGTGGATCACGATGGGCATAATTGCCTTTTCAGAATCATGCGGATTTCTCAATATATGATTGCAAAAACTGCAATTGCATTTTTTGCTACAATTTCAGCTTTTGGGTGTTATAATAACACATGTAATCGATTGCTGCATATTAGGCTGTGTCAAAGGAGACATAACTTTATTTGAAACTTAGAGAAGAAAAAAAGGTAGAACGATCCGTTCTAGATCCTACTTCCTATCTACACCCAAAAGTTGAAATTGTAGCAAAAAATGCAAAATTGAAATTTTGCAGTTTTTGCAATCATATCTTGAGAAATCCGCATGATTCTGAAAAGGCAAATTTGCCCATCATGTTCCACAAAGCTTTTTATGGTATAAACAAAGCCATGCAAGTGTGTGCAAGTGGTTATCGCTGTGTGCCTAGTGCCTCGACAATCGCAGCAACCGTTGGGTTTTTGTTCAACCGTCAACAACTTCTCAATATGGGTGAGACAATGGCACAGAACGCCGCTACACCATATTCCACTGTTGCTATTCCGCTGTCAAGTGTTCTATTTTTATCTGCACTCGTCATCACACTCTATCGCCCTCCCATCAAGTCACCATGTGTTTTATGAAATAAACGAAGCCATGTAAGTGTGTGCGACCGAAATTTGCTTCATTGTTGTAACGTTGAGTGCCTCAAAAACCGAAGAAACTGTAGGACTTTTATTCCATTCACCTCAACTTGTTGTGGTGACTGGATGGTTACAATGAAGAGCCGTCATGCTGACGGTCGCGGTTCGACTCTCGGTAGCGGATGGTAATCTTTTTTTTTGTGCGCCATTGAATTTACTACTACTAATCAACTGTACAACATCACGCACACATTGAATTTTTCTAATCGAATTGATGTGTTGCTTTTTTGCCCACGACCAATGTTGCTTTCTTTCTCCAAGTTGCGATCCATTACGAGAAAGGAAACCAAATCATGCGAAATTGCATTACAATCTTGCTTTTTTATTTTGGGTGTAGGGGTTTATTTTTTAATGTTTTTCCATTCTATTTATTTATAGTGTGGTCTGAATGTTACAATCTCATCGCCTCCCTTTACAACCGATTACAACCGATTTGCCGACTCACCCAACACTGCTATTTATAAACCACATGAATCATCATCAGTCTTCAGTTACACTTTTCTGTGGCAATGTGTTTCATTTCGAACAGTTAGATAATAACCCTGAGCATAACATTCCATCCTTGCAAAAATAATTCAATTACATTCAGTTATTATAGCATGAGCAAACCAGGTATTTTGGTCATTCATTCCATAAAACAAATGGATGAATAACAACATAAGTTTCCACGAAAATGGAAAGAGTATTTCCAGTTTTACACTTAGATTGAAAGTAAAAAGTCTAAGAGTTAGTTGCATAACCCGCCAGTAGCACACCTGATGATAGTGCCTATATATAAACATTGTACGACGTGGCAGTGAAAAAATGAGTAGCATATGTGATATTTTCACTGCTGGTCAAATTTTTGGGTTCACGTGCATGTTTATAGCATGAGATGAGCCCTCTCACCGCCGGCAAAGTGGAAAATTTGACCCACAAGAGGGATGACTTTTATTCAAGAGACTACTAAAAGAAAGCTAACCGATATAGAGAAGAACTCTTCTATGGCCTCAAGGCTACTCACCTCCCTAAGCGGGCCCTTTGCGTCCTACTTTTTTCATAAAACCTTAACCTTGAATTCTTTGAAAACACTCACCCCTTTCCGATAATGAAGCGAACGATAAGATTGTTAGTGATACCAACTGTATAGGTATATTTGATCAATGACAATAAAAGAATTGTCAAACAAAAGAAAAGTGCACTTTTTGACGTTTGGGAAGGTCCATAAATTATGTCACGTGGTAGGGGGGACGGGGGGTTTGGGAAAACGTGACGATCCATACAAAAAAATTTGAAGGCCCATACAAAAAACGTGACAAGTGGGGGGGGGGGGGGGGGGTATTAAAAAGTCACTTTTTGCGTGACGTAATTAATGGCCGTTCCCTTTCCCTAAATTATTTGATATCAGGTATTTGTAGATTGTTCCTAGCTTCGTCTAAGAGTGATTTGCGCCTAAACTCACCAGTACACGCAAAGAAATCACTCTGCTTTGAATCAACAAAATATTTTGTTGGTATTCAAAACAAAGTTTCTATTTGTTTCAATTCATGAAAAAGTTTCAAATCAATTCAAAATTTCATTCAAATTAAACCAATAAAATTATTTAAAGTAATCACAGTTGTGTGATTCAGAACAATCACATTTGTTTTTAAACTCAAATTATTAATTTATTGCTTGAACAAAGTATTTTGTCACCCTAAGAAATCCCTCTGTTTTGAATCAACAAAATATTTTGTTGGTATTCAATGCAAGCTTTCTGTTTGTTTCAATTCATAAAAAAGTTCCAAATTAATTAAAAATTTCATTCAAGTCAAACCAGTAAAATTAGTCAAAGTAATCACTGCTGTGTGATATTAATTTAAATAATGTTTGATTTATAACAACCACATTTATCGTTTAACTCAAATGTTTAATTTATTGTTTGAACAAAATATTTTTTCACGGTAAGAAATCACTCTGTTTTGAATCAACAAAATGATTTGGTGCTTTTCAATACAAGATTTCTATTTGTTTCAATTCATAAAAAGTTCTAAATCAATTCAAATTTTCATTCAAATCAAACCAATAAAGTTAATTAAAGTAATCACTACTGTGTGATATTAATTTAAATAATATTTGATTTATAATAATCGCATTTATTTTTAAGCTCAATCGATTAATTTATTGTTATAAAATCGAAATATTTTTTCACCCTAAAATCCCCTATTTCGAATCAACAAAATATTTTGCTGCTATTCAATACATGGTTTCTATTTGTTTCAATTCTTTAAAAAATCCAAATCTATTCAAAATTCAATTAAAATCAAACGAATCAAATTATTTAAAGTAGTCACCGCTGTGTGATATTCGTCTAAATAATATTTGATTTATAAAAATATCTTATTTTAAACATCGTTTAAACTAAAATGGTTAATTTATTGTATTTATAAATTATTTGTATGAGTGCACATTTCATAGCAGCCATATTGCTGCCTCTGCCTCGGTTTTTCTAAAGTAAGTTTAAACAGTATAATTTGTAAAACAGATTATCAACTAATTATTCTCTTTGTAGATAGCTGGAAAAACTTCCGACTGAAGACGATTTTGAAAATAAGCTGCCATTATGACGACCTTTCCCTAACTGTTCTTCCGGAGTCCTGCATCCAACCACATGCACAAGGCCATTTCCTGCCATGTCCGATTCATGCTTTCCAACACGCCGGTCGGCTGGGGGAATATAGCGCGGTAATTATTTTAAAACAATAAAACACGATTCTCAGTATTATAAAGCATGAAGTTTTATTTCAATCAAATGGTTTTATTGTATTAGTTCTTCGATGTTTATTATTTCAACAAATGCGTTTAGTTGATTTAACAAAATATTTTGTTTTGAACAATAAATCACGATGTTCAATTCTATAAAGCATGAAGTTTTATTTCAATTCAATGGGTTTCTTGAATTAGTTCATCATTGATAATTATTTCAACAAATGTGTTTAGTTGGCATAACAAAACATTTTGTTTTGAGCAATAAAACACGATGTTCAATTCTATAAAACATGAAGTTTTATTTCAACTCAAAGTTTTTGTTGAATTAGTTCATCAGTTTTATTGGTCCATATATAAACCAAAATTTTAGTTGAATTGATTCCTATTTTGAATTGGTATAACTACGTATTTTTTTGCGTGATCATTAACCGTTATACTCTTAGCCTATGGTGGAGCCATCTTGCCGTTGATAGCGGAGGTACTTGGGTTGACCGTTCAGTGAAGCTATATCTTCCCAAAACTGAATTTATATGAGAAACCTGCCCTGAGGTTGGGATTTCTTGCCGGTCATAACAACAGACGAGTGGCCGCCTCGGAGGTGGCGCTTAAGTCACTCGTTTTACGATTCAGGGGACGGATAACCCCGCAGCCACACTTTGTGTGCTACACACCTATAATAAGTAAAGTAATCCAGGCTAGCACCTAGGGAATAAACAGCAAATAAACATAGAAAGATCTATTAAGAACAATATTAAAGCAGGAACGAACACCAAAATAACAAAGGAAACCTATAGCAAGACAATAAGCAAATACCAAAATTTCATTAAACTATACACGGGCTGATCAGTAGCCAACAATCAAATAGGTTGTGGAATGACGGACACCACTATTAGCGACACACGAAAAAGCAAAAACAGAAAGAAAAAAAAACCAAAAATATAAATCGACTCAGCAAGTTGCTTAGACGCGCTTGAGAAAGGAAACTTCAAGCACCCATGGGTAACAGCGATTGAAATAGCAAACGAAAACAATCAAATTACATACTGTTGGACACCAGGCTATGCAGACATTAAAGGCAACTCCATTGTAGATAGCCTTACAAACGAAGGAAAAACGGCTGATGAAATATACTTGAAGTCCCAGCAAAGGACGACCAGCACAAGTTTGATGTTCCGGAGGAGTTAGCAGAAACTTTCAAACGTGGCCAAGAATACATGATTTGTCAAGCGATCTGCTCATGTGACAAACGGAGTGCGCCGTTCTCAAAGAGTGTCTACAGAAGCATCTGCTTCCTCTGTTGAAGCAACACGAGGGCCCTACGAGCTTCTGACCGGATCTAGTTTCGTGTCACTATTCGAATATTGTCCTGGAATGACATAAAGCCAACACTCTCGTACCCAAAGACATGAACTTCCAACGCACCGGAACTAAGACTCATCGGAAAATACTATAATATTGTGAAAAAGACACCAAGGAAGCATCCCGAGGAGGTCAAAGCTTAGGAAGACAGGAAGAAAAAGTGGGTTTCCGTGCAGAAAAAGCTGTAGCCAGATGTTGTACTGTACAGAACCTAATGAGTGGAGTAAAGCATAAGGTGCAAGTGGACGGCAACATAATCTCTCTCTCTCTCTCTCTCTCTCTCTCTCTCTCTCTCTGACGAAAAGTGTGGTTAAACATCTACAGATTCCTTCGTGATCTCCCACAAAAATAGCACAAGAGCTAAAATTCACAAAGACAATGGTGTGCCTTGTAATCAAACATTAAAAGGATACTCTCAGTGTGGATTAACCACAGCGCATCTACTTTTCATAAAAGTGGCACTAGAGCCACAGAGCTTAGGAGTAAGGTGTTGATGTTCGTCAAGGCAACCCAGGTGGCTCCATACGTAATTTAGCAAAGAATTACGATTCCAACTTTTCCACCGTGCGTAACATCCTTTCAAGAGAAGGATATAAGTCTTTTTGCGCCAGTAAACATCCGAATCGCTCCCTGAAACAAAATTTAGTCGCCAAAAAGCGAGCAGGATTACCATACGAACGAGTTTCGATGAAATTTGATTGCTGTATTTTAATGGATGACGAAACATCTGTCAAAATGGATTATAAGCGTGGCATTCAGCAACACAAGACCAACGTTATATTTTGGCCTGATTTAGACATCTGACACTACTCTAAGGAGGTACTAGAATGGTATGGTGCAGATTAATCCTCCAAATTGCACTGAGTTCAGACCAATCGAAAAATATTGGGCAATCGGCAAGTGAAAACTTTGAGATGATGAGTCTCATGATGGCATTGATCACAAGTAAAGTGCAACAAATTGTTTGAAACGGTTTAAAAGCTGAATAAATACTCTTTCGTTTGATTTTTGATCCACCGTGTATGTTGTTTAATTCTTGAGTTATGATCACTTAAAACCGTCCAAATTTACTTTGAATCGGGCTTTAAAGGAAAAGAAAGGAAAGGACGCCGAGCGCGTTGTTGCCAGTGTCCCCATCTACCTCACTGCGCTAAAGAGGTGTGATACACGCAAAAAAATACGTAGTTATACCAATTCAAAATAGGAATCAATTCAACTAAAATTTTGGTTTATATATGGACCAATAAAACTGATGAACTAATTCAACAAAAACTTTGAGTTGAAATAAAACTTCATGTTTTATAGAATTGAACATCGTGTTTTATTGCTCAAAACAAAATGTTTTGTTATGCCAACTAAACACATTTGTTGAAATAATTATCAATGATGAACTAATTCAAGAAACCCATTGAATTGAAATAAAACTTCATGCTTTATAGAATTGAACATCGTGATTTATTGTTCAAAACAAAATATTTTGTTAAATCAACTAAACGCATTTGTTGAAATAATAAACATCGAAGAACTAATACAATAAAACCATTTGATTGAAATAAAACTTCATGCTTTATAATACTGAGAATCGTGTTTTATTGTTTTAAAATAATTACCGCGCTATATTCCCCCAGCCGACCGGCGTGTTGGAAAGCATGAATCGGACATGGCAGGAAATGGCCTTGTGCATGTGGTTGGATGCAGGACTCCGGAAGAACAGTTAGGGAAAGGTCGTCATAATGGCAGCTTATTTTCAAAATCGTCTTCAGTCGGAAGTTTTTCCAGCTATCTACAAAGAGAATAATTAGTTGATAATCTGTTTTACAAATTATACTGTTTAAACTTACTTTAGAAAAACCGAGGCAGAGGCAGCAATATGGCTGCTATGAAATGTGCACTCATACAAATAATTTATAAATACAATAAATTAACCATTTTAGTTTAAACGATGTTTAAAATAAGATATTTTTATAAATCAAATATTATTTAGACGAATATCACACAGCGGTGACTACTTTAAATAATTTGATTCGTTTGATTTTAATTGAATTTTGAATAGATTTGGATTTTTTAAAGAATTGAAACAAATAGAAACCATGTATTGAATAGCAGCAAAATATTTTGTTGATTCGAAATAGGGGATTTTAGGGTGAAAAAATATTTCGATTTTATAACAATAAATTAATCGATTGAGCTTAAAAATAAATGCGATTATTATAAATCAAATATTATTTAAATTAATATCACACAGTAGTGATTACTTTAATTAACTTTATTGGTTTGATTTGAATGAAAATTTGAATTGATTTAGAACTTTTTATGAATTGAAACAAATAGAAATCTTGTATTGAAAAGCACCAAATCATTTTGTTGATTCAAAACAGAGTGATTTCTTACCGTGAAAAAATATTTTGTTCAAACAATAAATTAAACATTTGAGTTAAACGATAAATGTGGTTGTTATAAATCAAACATTATTTAAATTAATATCACACAGCAGTGATTACTTTGACTAATTTTACTGGTTTGACTTGAATGAAATTTTTAATTAATTTGGAACTTTTTTATGAATTGAAACAAACAGAAAGCTTGCATTGAATACCAACAAAATATTTTGTTGATTCAAAACAGAGGGATTTCTTAGGGTGACAAAATACTTTGTTCAAGCAATAAATTAATAATTTGAGTTTAAAAACAAATGTGATTGTTCTGAATCACACAACTGTGATTACTTTAAATAATTTTATTGGTTTAATTTGAATGAAATTTTGAATTGATTTGAAACTTTTTCATGAATTGAAACAAATAGAAACTTTGTTTTGAATACCAACAAAATATTTTGTTGATTCAAAGCAGAGTGATTTCTTTGCGTGATCGTCGTTCGATTAGCTACCAAAACTTCCGAGTATGAGTGCCTATTTCATCACAGGCAGAAATCACTGAAACAATTGTTTTCCTTTCTCGCTTCGCAACGAGAGTGGTGAGACTGAGATTCCCAAGCAGTCCACACTTGGAGTAAAAACACCGAAAGGGCTACAAACTAACACGAAAACCGAACTGATCGAACGACAAGAAAACTCTTAGCTTTGACATCACGTAAGGCATAATGGCTATACAAACAACATTCAATATTGGTGGTGAAAACGAATAAACAACATTTTATTTTGATTTGTTTAATTAACCTAGGTTTTTATCATTTTATTTCTCGCCTTTCCCTGTTTTTTATACTGCCTCCAACCTATGCGGATTTTATGATTTCTACCTGTCTATTTTTATAGTGTGTGTGTGTGTCTCAAATATTGTTGTTCACATGCGCATGGGTTATTCGCTGTTTGTTGCTTCGCCTTTACCGACCTTTCCTTTAATGAGAGCTGCGGTAGAGCTTCTTTGCCGGCTTCTAGTTACCGCTGGCGAAGTATCGCGGCCTGTGCACGAAATCGGTTGCGGCTATTGAAGACGTCGTGGTGTTAGATTCCGCTACTTCCTAAATTCCTCCATAAACGACGAATCAAGTAGTCGACGGATGAACAACAATGGCGAAAATGGTTACCGAGATGTTTTAAAATGCCCTCGTATCGCTTTATGGTTCGCTTTGATGGCGTTGCGAACCCTTTCGGTATAGATCATTGCACGAAGGCGTCATCAATGCAGTTTTGACAGTTCAGGGAGCTTGTTTACGTGGACTTAGAATATTTTCGGTAAGATCGGCTTGAGATTTTGTGCTCAGAATTTGTTGCGATTGAATTAAACTTGCCGGAAAACAAACACCAGTGCTTAATTTTACATCATTTCCTGAATCTAATCGTACAGAATCCGGAAAAAGCCAATGAAAAAATTCGTTTGAGCGGTCTAACACCTTGTAAACGAGCTCCCTGAACTGTCAAAAAAGTGAGGTTAATAGATTCGGTGCAATGATCTATTCGGAAGTATTTCCGCAAGCTCGAAATTTATGTCGGTGGAGAGTGGAACGGTTGATTGGTGGACGATTGGGCTGGATGGTGTTGGCGGCTGCGTGGGGTTGTTAGAACGGTTGGTTCGAATACCGTTCCGGAAAACCTGTTTTAGAAGCCGTCGAACAGCTGTTCGAATTTTGAGACACACTACATTTTACACACACATTAAACAGATTACCTTCTCTTACTGACAAACTTGCACGCACACGACTTATCACCGCACAGACCTACTATTTATTTCCTAGCCTGGGAAAGGTAAATTAACGTTGTGTATTAAACACTAAAAACCTTCAAATCGTTTGAAACCAAATCGTATTACCACAATTCAAACTCGCGACTCTAACTATCCAAACAAATTCCACTACCGTTTGACTCCACGGTCCAGGGAAATCTGTTCCGATGAAGTCCCGTAAACCCTCAAAAACGCCTCGGTTAGTAGTCAGTGGTAATCGGAGGTTGTTGAACTACTTGAGGAAGTTCGACGACCTTATGAACCCGTTCATTAAAAGTCATATTCGGAACCGATGGTGGATTCTTAACTGAATTCATATAAGTCCTTCCCGGTGGTGAGATAAGCGGTCGTAAAAGTTCAGGAAATGGCCAATGAACCAACGGCTGGATGTACAACTTTGACGAGCCATGCAAGTTGAAAATGGGTGGTTTTTTTAAATTGACCAACATTCAAACTGGTGAACCTTTACATATATACAATGGTGACGTTGATGAACACATAAAATATCTAACAATAATAACAATATAAACTACTATATACAAATATTTTAATAAATTACAGAACACTTCTGTTAAATTCGACTTTATGTTCTTATAGAAGTAGCCAACTTGCTACAGGTGTATCTTTGCTTTTTAGTTCTTTTGTAAATTTGTTTGCTCTTGTGTAGAGCGCTGTGTTTCTTTATTCTTGTGTGTTTGTCTTTTTCTAGTATTTTGTTTATTTTTATTCCTGTTTCGATTGGCAGCACACCCAAGGGTTTTAGAAAGGCTCCCGATATTATATTTAGTTGTTGGTTTAAATTGTGTAGAAATGAGAGCCTCATATATTTGTAGTAGTGTTTTCCTATCAGTTTCTTTTGTTCTTCAACTTATTGTTTGTTTGTATCTGTTGGTATCTGTTGGTTAAGTCCTTTCTAGTATTTATTATGTGTTGTTTGAAGTTTAGCCTGTTATCCATTGTTACGTCAACGAGTTTGTCGGTTTTGACCTGTATTTCAAAAACATTGATCTTGATCTTTTCAGTAGTTTTGTTTTTGCGTCCTAGGCATATGTGTAGGAGTTTGGATTTGTTGGGGGCTATTGTGAATCCAATATTTCTTAACTAGATGGATGATGGAACAGATGGAAAAAAAAAAGTGAGGTAGATGTTAAGTACATTTGTTTTTGACTCAGGATAGGTATAAACAAAATAATAATAAGATAGGTATAAGCAAATAAATGATAGGTAAACGCTTTATATTTAAAAAAATAGTATTTATATGGCAGGTGGCGAAGGTTTTCTTTAAGTCGAGTTATTAGTACGAGACACTGAAGAAGTCTGCACATTGTAGACGAAATACGCGTATCTGTCGAAGATAAGCAAAGGTAGTTGGAATTAAATGAAAGATACTAATTTTTCTTCTAATTTCTAGTTACAGGTATTCCACTAAACAGCTCAAACCCTCTAGGATTCAATATTTCTTGCCCATTTATCTATTTTGTTGATTTACCTTTGTAATAATTTTTGAAGCTTAGTTTTTATTGTTTCTATTGTTATTACGATAATGTCATCTGCATAAACAAGAATTTCAATTTTCCTTCTGAATATGTTGTCTTTGATTTCGAATATTGGAACTATCAGGAAGAATGTGACTTATTTCACTTCTTTTGCGGTATTTTGTTCTCCTGTTCTTTTGTTTTAGATTGTTTGTTGTCTATTTCTACTTGAAATTTTCTATTGGATAGGAAGTCTTTCATGCATTTTGCCATATTGCTTGATATTTTCCAATTGTTGATTGTTTTCAGTATGTAGTTTCTCCAGGCCCTGTAATATGCTTTGGCGATATCCAGTAATTCTATGTGTTTGCCTTCATTGTAAGATTGGTTGATTATGTTTTTTAAATAGTGTGATATAGTCATCTGTCCCTTTGTTTTGTCTAAATGCTAGTTGGTTCTTGTTCAGTCTGTGTTTGTTTTCTAGTTCCGAGACTAGTCTCCTGTGGATCATTTTCTCTAGTATTTTCTCAACGCAACAAAGGAGGATTATTGGTCGGTAATTGGTAATCAAATGTTTGTCTTCTCCCCCGTGTGGTATGGGTATGGTTATACCAAATTTCCATTTTTCGGGAATTTCCCTACTATCCATACTTTGATATATTGTTTTAGTAGTAGTATCTTAGTGTTAATTGGTAGGTGTTTAATCATTTCATAACTTATTTCATCATGTCCTGTTGCTTTTCCTTCTACACTGTTCTGTAGCATGGTTACGTTCTTCCAGGGTAAAGTCTTTATTGTATTCTTCTGTTGTTTTCATCTAGTTTGATTGTTTGACGGTCTTTTTTGTTCTTCCTGTTCATGAATTCTTTACTATACTTTGATGTTACTGATTGTTTGTAGAAATCATCGGCAAGGATCTCTGCTACATCTTTGGATTGAGATATTATTTTGTCATTTTTGATTAGTGTTATTTTGTGTCTGTTAGATTGTCCGTTTAGTCTACAATTCCCATTTATAATAACGGGTTTTATTTATCTAACACGTATAATTTTCTGCAAAAATCCGTTACAAAAACTTTACTCCAATTTCAGAGATCATCAGTGTCATTGTAACATAGTTTAAAATCAGATATGACTAAAGCATTGGGATTCCGTTTAAAAGGTGTCACGATACGCTTATGATCGTGATCAGTGATAGAACGTCCATTCTGACTGCATTTCTCCTTCCGTCCGATGCTCACAGTTTCGTACTAACGTTTAATCACACGACTCACCGTTGACTGCACGATTCCGAGTTATTTTCCGATATCCCGATGAGAAAGTTGAGGATTTTGCAGGTGCTTGTGCAAAATCAATTCACGACGTTGCTTTTCGGGTGACGGCATTTATTCCAATTTTCGAAAAACTGGCAGTGATGAAAATAAAACAAAAGAAAAACACTAAAAACTACTTCTACCCAATTTTTCAAGAAGAAATACCCAATAGGTAGTTTTCTACAGCGTTTTTTCGCACCTACTCGGATACAATACAAGTTCTGTTCCAATACGGCTGAACGGAGCAAGGTAAAACAAAGGTTAAAATGAACCAATCAAGGCTAATGAGGTCCACGATACGGGAAATAGGGTGTTTGGAATTCTCAACGAGCAATGGCTAAAAACCTTGGTTACATGACGTATGCGCCACGCAAAGGCCAATTCACGAAAGCTGCCACCAAATCACGGCGATTGGAGAAAGACCCGTTCCACGCCAAATCAGTATATGACAATACTTTAGTATTTTAAGTTTGGCCGATACTTTGCAATCGTGTTTGAAATAACAGTAAAGGCTCAAACGCAATGATAGCGGAAGCGGAACGGCGACTAAATCTGACTAAACCTGCTTGTCGGATAGAGAACTGCTTAGATTCAAGTAGATTCTAATTAGACATATCGACGTCATTTACGACAACTGTCGAGCTTGCTGTTTCCGTTCCGTTTCCGTCCACATTACGTTTGGGCCTTAAAAGTGTTTTGGCATGAGAAACGGTCGTTCTGATACCATAGTAGCTTTTGAGAAGGGCTTATGTGTTTTTGATAAAACGGTTTTAGAAAAGCAGTAACTCGAAAATCGTTCGTTCTACAAAAAAAGTGTCTGGAAAAAAATGGCAAGGAATGGCAATTTCCATGAGAAAAATACACTGAAAAACATAATATGTTGCAGAAAAACTTATAGTCACATCAAAACAACTATGTAGGTTTACCAAAAGCTGGGTTTACTTATCGAATCGAGCAAACCGTCGTGATATTGATAACCATAATGATGAAGTAATCTTCTATAACTTACAAATTATTAGTCTGATCATGCGAGTGTCAAAAAAAAAAGTTGTTGGAATATCCATGTTTGTTGAAACAAGAATAGTTTTGGTGATGGACTATCTCGAATAAACTATGAAAATGGCATGTTTCTTTAATTTTTAATCACTCATGAAATTAAATTCAAAATATCTCGAAAACAGTTACCCGTAGGGAGATTATTCATGTACATATTTCGATTTTAAATTAAATGTAGAATCATATTTTTGAAATCAAAAAGTACTTTTGTCACACATTTACACATTCAAATAAATTTTATGAAAATCTTCCAAAAGTTGCTGCTAAGAAAAAAAAATTAATCAGCTTGTTCTTACCACTTAAACAATGACTATTTTGTCGAAAGTTTGCCACCAAAATTTAAAAAATAAAATTATTAAAAGAGTTTTTTGGGAATTTGAATTTAAAGTTTAAATTATGATTTTTTCATCTAAAAAACATTATTTTTTCAGTGTTTATTTTTTTGTGGACATTTTGATTCCCTGCCATTTCTTCTCGAACATTTTTTTCTCTTAAACGAACGATTTCCGAGTTACTGTTTTCTCAAATCTGTTGAATCAATAACACATAAACCCTTCTCAAAAGTATCCTATTTATCATTATGTCAAGATGCGTATTCTATTATACTGAATATGTTTGCGAAATTTCGTCCAAATTCAAGCGGCTTGTGTCAAAATTCAACATTTTGAACAGCTCAAAATCTAAAAATTACTGAGTCGGTTGAAGCAGTCACTTCATATCAATCCTTTAATTTATGATGAAAAAAACTTTAACCAGGATCAAAAGGTGGCTTGCTTCAGATGAGGAGGGGGATGTGGATGGATAATGTTGTAGCGTGATTTCCGGTCGCTATCAATATTACTTCCCATCGCAATAAATCTCATATTCAATAATTCAAGTTAAATCCGATGGTAAATTATACAGATTCTTCGCATCAGCATACACGTGTCGTAACAAGAATACACAAGCCAACACAAGTCCTTCATAGGAATGGGCGATGTCGATGCGATTTTCACAGTATCGATATTTTTACCTTGATGAATCGATTGTTTTCTGTGCGATTGTTCTCTGCGATGTTTGACAACATCGATTTTTTGAGAGATGAAATCGATGTTTCATTAGATTGCATTTTTGTACATTATTGAGAGCAAGAAGTTGATAGACATCGATCAAACCTTGCAAAGGAGAATATATAATCGTCCTACGCTTGTTTTGATTATTTTAACAGCTGCCACTTTAGCTCAGCATTCAGCCTGATCATAGACCTGTCTCGTATTATATGGCATTGGCTGAGTTGATAACTATAGTAAATTATCAAATTACTGAAAATAAAAAATAATGGTGTTTTAATGTTGTTTTTAAGTGGAGGTCATCTTCACTTTTACTTTCGATATTTTTGTGAATCGATTTTTTATTTCAAAAAATCGATGCGGCTACATCGATAATATTTTTCAAAATGCCCATTCCTAGTTCTTATAACTTGCTGTGCGAAGCTTGTAATCCGATCGTTCCCACGATCAACAAGTGGCATTCGTTTGATCAGGCTGTAGCGCGTGTTGCGTTTTGCTAACATAGCACAATGTCATGTATGCGTCTTTCTTGTCTATATAAATTATACACACACTCATTTAGATTAAGCCTTCTCCAATGTTTAATCAAGATAACAAAGAGGCTTCACAGTTTAACTGTCAAAGAGTTCGGTACCTTTTTGGTCACCGGTCAATGTTGCTGCTGTTCGCCTTTTTATCTTCCAACAAGACTGAGAACTAGATCATAATTCTAAGAAAAGACAAAAATGGCATGCGTAAGATGATCTGAACTTTTGGGAGAAAGGAATTTGGCCCAGCAGCAGTCCCAATATCGATCCTTTGGTTATCCTTTGTGAAGCGTCGTCAAGCAGAATTCTGTAGAGTTCAAATCATTAAATAGTAAAGTAATAATTTGACACAGTGCCTCCGAAACAAAGCACTTCAGAATCCACCTTGTGTTTTACCAGCCGGACCTAATCAATAGATACTTAGGGCATCTTCTATGGTGGTCCAAATCGTGGACAACACCGCTTCACCAGTGTTGTAAATTTTGTTTCATACCGGCTCTATTTTACATCATTTTAAAACTGGTACATGTTTTGATCTATTCTTGCATCAATTTGGAACAAGAAAAATACAGTTTCCAAACGCTACACGCTGCTTGATAATACCAATTAATGAGTAAAATTTAACTTGTAAGCCGAAAAGTGGTCGTGTTTGGTGCGGGTGATGCTGACGCCTGACAGAAAGTGGTGTTGCTCGCCTCGGATACTGATCATTACTTCAAGTTACATTCGGTGCCTGAAAATTGCTTTTCATTTGATTCCTGAATGGTTCTTTTAGTTTTTCTACAGCTACTGCAGTTTTTGGAAAAGGCTGACTAGTTTGAAATGGAAAAGCTCCCGGAATTGTGACTGTGTTGGATTTCATGACTAATTTGATGGCATGTTCCGAATCCGAGTAGTAAACCGATTGCTCGGAAATGCAAAGTAATGAAGGCTTCAAAGTGAAGAATCGGTATATTGGTGGATTGGTTATGATTAGCGTTCTAATTAAATGCATGCATTCACAAATTCACCTTTAGTTCAAACCAATGGCAAAAACATTGTGAAAAATCTCCGATTCTCCGAAACAAAAACTTCTGATCTCTGATGTTCATTGATTGACAAGAGGACAGGTGTTGGCAAATTTAGCAAGAAATACAACACCGATGCGAGGAATGCGAAGTTGGTATATTTTAGCTGGTTCTATTCAAGTTTTGCTGATGCAAATCAGGTATAAAGTGGTTCCAAATATAGACCACCGCTAAAGATGCCCTTATAGCGAATTCGTTTTCGATCCAGTTTCGAACTGGATCGAGTATCAAGTTGGGTCTGCTTGTTGTGTGTTAAACGTCAGTGGGTACGGTTTTATTTGTAACTCCTATCGGGTTGACGTTTGCGCTGACAATAAGTTCGAGAATCGCAGGTTAGTACTAGTTCCAAACTAGGTTCAAAAACGAATTCGCTCAAGACAAAACTCGGAGTGGTGATAAATGTATGGGTCGGGACATGGTACAACGTGTATGAGGCAGTTATCGAAGGCGTCTTACTGCAAGATTATTTTCCATACGCGAAGATCATTTTTAATAAAATAATCTACAATTCCCATACATAAAAAAGTAATTGACCACAACATATTCATTGCAAATATGACTAACGGTTTAAATTTATCTAACAGAGATCATCATGTGTCATTGTTACATAGTTTAAAATCAGATATTGATAGTCCTGAATCATTCATCAGTTGATATGGAAATATTCCATTTAAAAATCAACCGCTGAATAATGAGCTCGATATTAGTTTCATCTCTTGGAAAATGAAAACCATGTTGTTCTGGTTTAAAGAAGCTGTCTCAAACAATTATTCCAGTTGTGTAATAACATTCGATTCCCCTAGATTTCCCGAACATCCCCATTGCAGGCGACGGAACGATATTGACTTGTTTGCCCTCCTTCTAAACAACTGGCGGTGATTTGTGGCAATAATTGGAGTTGAAAGTTTTTCTCCCACTGCCCTCGATCTCTTCTATGACCGATTGGCCCATATTCCGGGCGATGTGAAGCCTTACCGTTCCCTTGTGATGACTTAGAGCGTATTTAGTTTACCCGACGAGGGATGGTGCAGGTGGAAGAGCCACTCATGTAAGAGTCATGGAAAATTTTTAGCTGAAAGCATGTCTAACAACTTCCGGAGAGGAAAGTACTCCTGACAAACGTGCCATTCATGGTACAATTATTCGTCTGACGATTCCATCAATCTTGAAACAATAACAAATATACAAGTTTCTTCCCAAGTGGGCACAATATTTACGATCATAGGAACCGTTGGGCACTGAATGGCATCTATCATTTTATGGTTGCTTGGTTGCAGATTGGGTTGACATCAGCAGGTTGGCTCAGGAGGAGTGTATTCGAATGATGCGAGGAATCGCTCGGCTGAGCTCAACTCAATTGAGCCGCCAATAAATGGTAAGCCACACGGTCAAGTGGTCGCCCTAAAAATGCCAACATTACATATCCTCCCAATCGGTTTCATTTCCTTGCGGCAGCAAAGAGACGTTTTAGATTTAATTAACAACAACCGTTCATACAACTTGCCGATGACCAGCAGTTGTGGCGGCGTTGTATTCGAATTGAACTTACCGTACCGTTTTGGATGTTCAAACCGTCTGACGCCATTCGAAATCAGAACGACCTACGTGAGTTCTATGAACGCATCGAGTGACCTCGAGCTAGGGCCAGTCGAAAGACTTTCCCAAAAAATGTCTACACTCGTCCGTGTTGCAGAACGTAAAACCTGACGAAGTATAATGAAATGGCATTCTTCCACCGTTGATACCTTTATCCCTGAAATGACCGCTGTCCCCACACCAGCAAGCTGAGATGGAAATCAACCGCTACAATAGGAGAAACCAATGGCACTCACGGAAAATGGAAAATTGCATTCAGCTACGTTGCGTATCCATACGGCGTGAAAACGATGTTCGCTGAATTTCGAATAAGGGACCATGCGTTTCCAATTCTGGGAAAATTGCCACCGGGCACTGACTCGACGGGCGGGCAGAACTTAGAAAGCTCATTCTAAACTCTGTATTTTCACACCCCAGTTGAAATGCCGCACCGCACGCACGTGGAATTAATTTCGGCTTTGAGTCAACCCTCGTGCCTTACTCACTTAACAATGCTTACCGCGATTGCATTTGGTTTTCCTGGCGTAGAAGAATGTAAATTACATTGCCCACTCTTCCCGAAATTCGTGTGCGGTTTTCCAAATGCCCTAGCACCGGTTACCTTCGGACACTGGCGGTCCATATTTTGCACAACGTTTGGTAGGCCTAATTTCAAGTCCCCCTCTGTAGGGAAAATTTGTTCATTTGGCTGGCGTATTATTGCATTGCCCGCTGAGTAGTGGGGCTTGCGATTGTTGGGGTTTCCTTTAAATTAGAAACGGTTGGTTTAGAACTCCAATTCAAATGGGTGGTATTAATTTTGATTGCCTCAATTGATTTGACACCCTAGAACCGAGCCAAGTCCTTTCAAACAATCAAGGTAAGTTGGGCTTCTTGTTGGTATCTAGACATTTGATATTATCCATGTTGCGTTAAGTCTCATAAGAGATAAAATAGCCAAGTAGCACTCTCGTCCTAAAGATTGGGGCAAAAACATGTGGTTGTGTATTACACATGACTGGTTGAAGTAGACTACGTTAAGCCGTCTGGTGCCTTAATATGGTAAATATGCTAGATAAGTCAACCATCGTAGCGAAACATCGGAACGAAGGTGTTGTTAAATCGGCATTAGTGAGTAGATATGTTATGAAATGCAATTATTAATTCTTCAGAAATCATTTGGCAACCCTGAGTAGGCATAGCATAGCAAAGCAAAACATTTTCCGACCGTATACAATCATGGGTAAGCTGTTGTAGAGACGATGGAAGCGCCAGAAGAGCTGCTTCAGGTATGACAGGCTCTTCACCCATCGATCTCTTTGCACAACACCTGGCCAGGTCCTCAGGAACAACTAGGGATGGGAGGGAAGTGTTGATTAGATGTCTACTTAAGAAGATGCTGAGAACTTATGCTACCTTCATAGACAGCTTGAGTTGAAAACTGAATGGGATTGTGCGGGAGGATTTCCTTGGCGAGAAAGCATTTTTTTAAATATACAGGTCGTTGGGAGTGTCGATGCTAAGAAAATTAATGCACTCCTTTGTTGCCCACTTTTCTGGGCTGGAACACAGGCGTTTCTTACTTGTATCCAGGCTTTTTTTGCGTGAGAGCTTGTCTGTCGGTTGGAACATGCGCACTAACTCTTGTCCTAGCCTTTTATGGACATACACGATGGAATCCCTTATGGCAGGAGCGATGGCTTCCTCATCCACACATGCACACTTTTGGTTTGCTCAACAAAATATGCCAAATTAATCCACTTACCTGCAGTGAATCGTTGCCATACTGCTAATAGGACAGCAAAACACAATATTTAATCAGTTCAAACTGTTTATTTCACTGAAAACACTCTGAATTGATCAAACTGTGCTCATTTCCTCAGAGCAGGTAAATTTTCGTCGTCTTTATGTTACCTTTTCAAAACCAGAATCTGCTATGATTTTTCTCAAAAAACGTATTTCCACTTTCCAGTAGCCAACTGAGCACTATTTACTTTCACTGAAAGATCAATTATCATCGCGCTCTTGAAAATAGTGGACGAAAAATCTGTTTAATTAACGAGAATGGTGCAAAAATTCAGCAGCCGGTCTCAAAACTGCGCGTTTTGCTTTTTCTAATTTACACTCAGCTGTGCGTAGCGTAGCAGAGCGCAGTGTTGTCAGCAACTGTTTGCGCGAGTGTGCTGGACTTATAAAAGTTTTGATTAACGAAGTAAAAATGCCGCGTCTTACTAAGAAGAAGACCGGCTTTTTTGCGTGAACAGGCCAAAAAAGTGATAAAAAGTTCGGTTGATCCCTTATCGTGGACATTCGAAAACCCGTAGAATAGTGGTTTTACTTCACCGTCAACTGATGCTGAATTTCATCGAAAAATAAGTTCCGGAGAAGAATCTGTCGGTGAATCTTCCGACTTTACAAATGACGTTCCTATACCTGGCCCAAATGATACTGGTTTTGAACATCTCGGTCATACTTCTGACTCCGATGGTGAGTGTGTTGTTTGGAAAAAAGGTAAACAGCCTTCATTCCCTTCCTTTTCCTTGGAAGCACGAGCCACAGGTAGGGAGTCTGGGTTGACTTGATACCCCTTTTTCGTTATTGATATATCTCTGCGGAAAAAACGAAACTTGATGCGATTTTTTCACAGGCTCATAGTTCCGGTACCCACCAAATTCAAATGATTGTAACTCTGGCAATTATTTGACCGATTTCAATTTTTCCAGCACTGTTGGATGCAGAATCTTATTCGCTTTATGAAAATTATCTTGCAATATCTATTTTAGTGCATCTGGTTTCCGAGAATCCGGGTTACTGGGGTTGTGGTTCTGTAAGGAGACACTAATTGGGAATAACACTTGAATTTCCTAGAATGGATGTCACAATCTTTCGAATTACGCCATAAAATGGTTTCAGTTGACTCTTTATATTCACAGTCTTCAGCAGTGAAATTTTGACGCAATTTTGGTCAAATATTTAAAAAGTTATTAGGGATCTTGAAAATAATTAAAAAAACGTCCAAGGTTCTCAAACTAAACATATTGTTCTTATATTTTTTATCTCACTTCGCAATTTGAAGCAAATTTCACCATAATAATACACTGTATAAAGACGAATCGTTATGAGAAATCGACTATTTGTAGGTTTTACTATAAATTTACAACTATTTTTTTGAGTTTTTTTTTTTAAGATTAAGGAATTACAGAAGAGCTCTAATTTGCATACCAAAAAATGAGTGGCGAGAAAATTTAAATTCAACTAGCATTTTTCAACGCATTCAATGCGAATTTTGATAAATGCTCCATAAATTATTTTCCTCGAATCAAATTCTATGGAAGTAAGCTGTAAAATTTTGAAAAAATATGAGGTAGTCTTGGGTGAACTAAAACGATTTTTTTAAAGCTGGGCCTTATAAATTTCCAGAAATATCAATGCTCAAGATATTTAAGATATTTTACTTAAAAAGTTCTAATGTATGTACGCTTCTTACATAACCTTTCATGAACTATGCATGTAAATTTCCGATGAGTAAGAAAATTCAATATTTAAATTAACAATAACTTCTGATCAAACAAGCCCAACCTTCAGATGCAGCCTTCGTTTACTTATTATAGCTCATATATCTTGCTTAAAGTTACAAGCTCAAATTTCAGACTTGCAATGTTGCATTGAATTAGTGCCCTATGATATTTCACATTGAAATTTTGAGATTGCCTTTGAGAAAAGTACTTTACAGGGCCTACCATTTGATACTAAATAAGTTAGGCAAAATCCCATTTATTATCTCAGATGCATAGTTTCAAACGTTTTTCATACATTTTATGTTTCAGCCATCTACTCAAAGACTCATTCAATAGTTTGCATGATTGAAATAAGAACTGAACATTAACGTATAAAATTTCTCATTTCTAGTTAAAAATTCACTAATATTTGTATTCAACTAGATGTATGGCTTAATATTCAGCTTGCTAATTATGCCTCAGACTCTTCCAACCTTTAA
>JASCZW010009103.1:0-45010 GCA_034211315.2 Aedes japonicus
TTGTATTTGTATTTTGTATTTGTATTTGTATTTCTTCATCATACTTGCAGAGTAAGGGTTCACCCTTATAAATTTCTACAATCGGATTTCTTGTTGTTCAACCACATTCTACGAATTCAGTTTTCAAAAGGCTATCAAATATAAATAAATAAAATAAATAAACTAAACAAAACTATGTAAACCCTTTATAACAATTCAACGCTCACCCTTATCATGCTAATTCCCTTCATTGAGCCAGTTTATACATTCACAACGGAATCTTGCTGCTGTATTAATAGATTTGATATCAGGTGGTAGCAGATTCCACAATATAATTGCACGCACAAAGAAGGTATTGCTATAGTGAGAGGAGTTATGATGTATGAGAACGAAATGACGAACTCTAGTGCTTCTGAACAGCTGCAGCTTATCAAGAAGATAGTGTGGACCATAATGTATGATTCTAAATAAAGTGACATAGCAACGTAATTTAAAGAAATTATAAAAAGAACATCCCAACAGTTGCCGCTGCAAATGTGTTACGCTACAGAATCTAGACAAATTGAAAACCCATCGAACACAGTGGTTTAACGATACTCTCAATCGGTCATATGCAGCAGCAGATGCATTTAAAATTAACTCTGAGCCATAGGAAAAATGCGGTAACAAAAGAGATTTAAAAATCTTAAGTTTTGTGGAAACAGGGAGCATTCCTGCACTGAGTCGTAAATGTCGTAAGACTGCATAGATTTTACCACATTGTGCATGTATATGAGAACTCCATTCAAGATTTGTTTGGAAAATTACACCAAGATTACGAGCTTTGTCGACATACTCTAATATCTCATTGTTAATAGTTAAATCAGGTAAAATTGAACGAAACTTCCGTCGAGAAATAAACATAGCTTTGGTTTTTGAAGAATTGATGGGAAGCAGATTATTCAAGGACCATTGCAAAATTCTTTCCAGATCAGAGTTAATAAGTTGTGCTATATTTTCTAAGTTAGCATCTGTGGAACAAATGTACAATTGCACATCATCCGCAAACATGTGAATATGACAAAATTTTAATACTGATGGCAAATCATTTATAAACAATGAAAATAAAAGAGGACCCAAGACAGATCCTTGGGGTACACCTGATAAAATATTGATTGAATTAGATTGACATCCATTAATTTCCACTACTTGAGTACGTGAATTTAGGTAAGATTTAATTAGCAAAGCAGCACTACGACTGAATCCGAACATGTAAGATAATTTGTGCAGTAGCTTAACATGCGAAACTCTATCGAATGCTTTTGAGAAATCAATCAACAGTAAAAAGCAATTCCTTTTTTATCAATAATCTGATGAAGATCATCATGAACTTTGAGTAATGCGGAAGTAGTACTGTGTCCAGATCTAAAACCAGACTGGCAGGGACTGAGGAGATTAAACCGTTGCAAATAAACTTGAATTTGAGCTTTCAGTATTTTTTCGAAAGCCTTGGACAACGCACATAGAATACTTATTGGGCGAAGATTGTTCAAACTAGATCCGGTAGGTTTTTTCGAATCGGGATTATCTTCGCAGCCTTCCATGCTCGGGGAAATTTCGAGGTTTTAATAAATAAGTTGAAGAGATATGTTACTGGTGTAATAATAAACGGTAAAATAAGCTGTATAAACCTTAACGGAATACCATCAACACCGAGAGCATTCGATGTGATCGAAAAGATGGCATTCGTGATTTCAAGTTCGTTGGATGGTGTAAAGGAAAAGCCATCAGAATTGGAAGGTGGTAGAGAAGGATGTTTAGGATCGCGTGTAAAATTCTCACCAAAAAAGGCATTTATTTTATTACTAGTATGACTGAACTTTATATTATTGTTTGTCCCCGGAATAACATTTAGCCGTTTCAGTTTCGTCCAGAGTTCTTTACTTGAATTCGCTGATTCTAAATTGGAAGATGTATAACTGGATTTTGCTTTATTGATTAGTTGAGTAACCCTATTACGAAGCCTTTTGTACTGAACATGGTCTAGTGTACGTTTACTATGAGTCCATTGACGATATGCAATATCTCTAACAATCATTGCATTCAAAATATCATCATTAAACCAAGGTGCATTAGATTTTGCTCTAGATGTTCGTAAAGGAACAAAGTTTTCATAAATTTGAGTAATGTGACTATTGAAGAAATCAAGAGCCAGATCAGAATCAGTAATACTATACAGTAAGGACCAATCCAAAACATTTAAAGTGTCCTGTAACGCGGGAAAATTAATGCGATTATAATCTCTAAATATTTTAGGACGATCTATACTGTCGCGAGCTATGTTGAGTGATGAGAAAATCATATCATGATGAGAGAAACCTGGGGCTGACACTTGATTAAAATTAAGAACAAAATTGGTATCGTTTGTTATCATTAAGTCAATTAATGAGCTTCCACCAGGGTAAAAATGAGTAGGTTCATTGTTGACACAAAATAACCCGAAGTTATTCAGAACTTCAATGAAGCGAGTTGTTTTGCTGCAAACCTTTTTTAAGTTTGTATTGAAGTCACCTATCAAAATTACCTTCTCATAATCAAGTGACAGATCGGAAAGCTTCTGATCGAGGAGATCGGAGCAATCAACATCTGGTGGAGAATAAAATACACCCAGAAGAAATTTGTTGTTATTAACTCGAACTTCAATAAATAAATATTCAGTACGGACACCATTAGCCTGTTCCATCAGCGGATTTGAACCAGCAATAACTTTGCAATCAACATCTAATTTGTGAAAAATACAAATTCCTCCACCACGACCTGTCATACGATCATTTCTTATAATGCTGTAACCATCAACGGCAACTGTTGAATCAGTTATGTTTTCATTTAGCCATGTTTCTGTTACGCATACTATGTCAACTTTACTTTGCTTAAAGCAACTGTTAAATTCATCAAACTTACTTAACTGACGAGCACACAGACTTTGAACATTCAGATGACACAGATTCAAACAATCTTCGCGTAGAGCAACATTCATCACAACACGTGGAATATCAGCGATACTTCTTTGTGCATGTGCAATATCATTATCAGGATTAACCGACATCATCAAAAAGCAACAACAAGACCAAGTGCATAAACTGACAAACAAGAAGGGAAAACATGAATGAAGAGAACGCTGAATCAATAATTAGGGCTACATACATTTCAACTACATTAGTATTCATCACTACTCTAATTTTGTATTTACTGAATGTGGATTTCCTGATCGCAAATTCCATTGAACGACTTTCACGAGCTACGGCTGCTACAACGAGCTAGGTAGGGCGGGGCGACATCATCTGCAACAACGACCACAGCAGCAACAACAGCAACAACAGCAGCACCAACTGTACACCGAGAGAACCTCGCCTGTGACGATTCCCTCTTCACGTAGAGTTTTAACTTTTAGGAAGGATGGAAACAAGGAAGACAAGGGAGAGGAATAATAGGAGATAATTTAGGAAGGAAAATAGAAATGATTGTAGGATAGGGTTTATTTTCGGCCTCCAAAGTCTACTAATTGATCCAAATCGAAGATCGGCAGAGCCGGAGCGCCATCGGTTGTTTTCACATAAATTGTTCCATTCCTTGAGAACACGTTCTGAAGCTTTCCACTACGTTTTAGTTTAAGTGCAGTTCCCTTGATGATCCGTGCAGAGTCGGTGAGGTTTTCATTAATGTAGATACGCTTGTCAACATCAAAACCAAGATGAAGCAAATTCAGTTTCGCCGAAAAATAACGATGATAGAATTCATCCTTGACCGCTCTGTAAGCAAATTGGAACAGGATCGGCGGGGTTGCACCATCAGCAATAGGGACACGAGCCAAACGTTTGATGTACACAGCTGGAACATCCGAGTCTCTGTAGCCAAGAGCAACAGCTACTTTTTTCAACATTTCATCCGATTTCTCCGTGTGGCAGTACGGTACACCAGTCAAAATTAAATCATTCGACCTCATCAGTTTATTTGCAGTATCTCTGTTTTGTCGCACTTCTTCAGCAGTTTTGGCATGAGACTCACACAGTCCGTTGAAATCCTTAGCATAGTCGATCTTAAGTTGATTCACTTCAGCACGAAGAGTGGAAATTTCGTTGACAAGAGCCGCGTTGGTTGACTCAATCTTCCTTTCAATCTTCGCATTTCCTTCCGCGATCATTTGTCCTATACGAACTAAAAGCTGATCAAAGCTTTCCACCTCATCGTCAGTCCGGTCCAAATCCTCTCGCGATCGTTTTTTGTTTGTATTTTCACTGCTGGTGGATCCCACTGGTAATGCAAGCGTATGTTTATTTTTACCCATTTTGGTAAGCGCCACACGAGTAAGCGTTCTGTTGTGGTTCATCCAAGTGAGTGGCAATGACGGATAGAACAATAATGAAAGGATGAACTCAATCACAATATAGCGTCTATATGAAATGTATCGTGATGGTAATAAATTATTACACTATTAATGCATCACAGCCGATATGATCGAACGAGCATTTATGTTCTACAGATAGGCACTCAAGTCACTGATCACTAGCTCGATTGGAATCGAAGTAGGGCTGGCACTAAACGGAGAAAAAAACCATGGAATTGCGATCACGAACAACTCACTTGCTACCGTCAGCCATCACTTGTCATTTATTTATTGAACTCCCGACCATCTACTCAGTAAGCAGAACGAGTAACCACACACACTAATTAATCATGAATTACCTGAACATTATTGGAATTCGATGAGGTTATCGAAAAGAATGCCAAAATGGGTCTTCGATCCATTGCATTTAAAATTTAGTGCGTTTATTTTTACACATTTCAATTATTTCTTATATAGGCCAAAAAGCCAATTTATCTTCACAATGACTATTATAAAATTATTTGGTCATTTGGTGATTTCTCTCAATGCCAGTTTGCCGTTCAAGGCATTACTGAAGGCAAAATGGTTGTAAAATGCTTTTTCAACTGACCATATTGAGATAATGTTTATAAAGTCAAAATAAAACCTTTGATAGGAGTTAAAGGAATTTTAGAGAGCAACCTCTTACTGCCATAATAAAACCAAATTGATTTCTAGTGTCTTTCACAAAACTTTAATAAAACTTAATAAAGCTGAGTGGTTTTAGCAATGTTACTTGGACAGGTAGCATTCTGAACCTGGCCAATGATTTTCAAATGATATCTATTCGGGCAGTGTTCGGTTACTAGGCCAGTATAGGTACAAAGAACTCTCATATTGACCTCCAAGAGCTTTTTACTGATTGTGACATTTGGAATTATATACCTCTTCTATTGAACACACCAAGATTTTAGTTCTATTTTTAAAACACAGTATGATATACCGCAGCATTCTTCTGAGCCAATAGACTGTGCATTTAAACCTTGATGAGAAAGGTCTTCTTCCCTTTCATACCTTCAATGCCACGGTGTCCCGAAACCCAGAATAAATTTAAGGAGTTATCTTGGCACACGTTTCGCAGTGAAGGAATGCATTTCCAGACAAGTTTGCTCAACGCTTTAGTGCCGCTTGGCTATTTTTCATAATACAAATATTTAGAAATCTACATTTCCTCTTCAGTTAAACATAAGAGCATTTTATTAAAGCAAAAATCTCCGCTTGGTACACCGTTGGATAGTTTCCAATCGCCACTGAGATTTCTACTCCAAGGCCGAAGATTCCAGCTGCAGATTTTGTTACAATTGTTGAACCATCTGTAGAGATTTTTTTGAATCCATGAAGAACAGTGGGACCTCCGATTTCCCAATCTATACGCGGCGTCTCACATATATTTAAAGGGATGTCATTGTTTTCCACATGTTTCATCTAGTCTTCATTCATATAAGTAATGTCCTTTATTCTCATTACGTTACATTTCTTACATAATTTCCAGTATTACTATCTCCATACTCTTTGACTTGTTTACTTTTCGAACTAATATTATCTATTTCACTTGAAATAGATACCGTATACACCATCAAAATAAAGTATCAGCGGGAATTTCTGGTAGTTTACTGAATAATGTAGAAAAAAAAAATTAAATTTTTAACTGAAAAATCAATGGAATAACCACCCCAATGTAATAGCTCACACAAATTATGATATGCGGTTCGAGGTAATAAACCAGGAATTAAACACTATAATGAATATTCACAAGTAATTGTTCCGTTAATAAATCCGAACTCGGAAGTTTTCAAAGTTCCAGAATCCTCAAATCTTTGATCAATTAGAGGCACTCCTAAGTCATGTCTTATTGAGCCCAAATTTAGCATTGGGCATATTTTGGAATGATTAAACTTCAGAAAAATGTAATTTTTTGAAATTCTCAGTGGCACCCTTATGTAAGTAAGGACTCCTACTACAGGTTAGGTAGATCCATCTAGACAACCTGACTGCTCAGCTATCTTCTAACCAGTAAAGCTTATTTTTAGATGAGATCTTCCACTACTCGGTAAACCATAAAAATACTGTAAGAAGATCCATGTCCTTCAAGGTCAAGGCCTAACCCTAAGCATTCACGGCATTCACCCATCATCATCCAAAACATTATTACCGTCACAAATTTTCGAAACCATTAATAATTTACCGAAAAAAAAAACAAACCGTTAACTCGAAGGCTGCGAATCATTTTCCCAGCTCACTTTTACCGCGTTTCCCGCATCAACGGACAAACTTTAGCGACTCATACGCCACACTGCCCACCTAAACTCCGTTACCCGACGTCGTCGCGTCGTCGGCATATCTCGCCGCATCTTCATGATCTGCCACGCTGATTTTATTACGCGCAATCGTGATCATCAGCTTAACGTCGTCTTCTTCGTTTGTTGATGCGTCAAAAGACAACAACACATTTAAAAAAACATATTCAGCACGCATTGATACTCATCAAGTAACAACCATAATGCTCGCGATGCGCTCCAGCGGACGGATCGCGGTTCTGCGCTCTCCTCGGTGGGAGTCGGTCCCATTCCCATTCAAGCAGAAAATAATGTTAAAGATCACAAGATCATTAGTTTAGGGCTTATATGGCAAAGGAAGCCCCCTCAGCTCGATCAGCGTGTGACCCATCGCCATCAATGTTTTTTTTTTTTTTTCTTTTTTTGGGGTCAATGTCGCGTCGTTGCAGCCGTAGGTAGCCGTTCTTTTCGTTACCCCAGCTGCTGTTGATGTGATGAGCAGCGGTGAGCTTTTTGGGGGTAAATTTTTCTGTTTGCAATCGATGCCGTCAACAAACACGTTGCGGCAAAATTTCACAAGCTCCCCATCCCAAGGTGCAGGTCATATGCATCGGTAAAGAAAGGTTACAATTTTTCGCAATGAGACATGTTAGAAACAGGTTCGTCGCTTGAATCACTGTATGACCGCTGCGCGTTGAAGTCTTTTGGGAAAGATTAATGGATTACACGTATTGTTGCAAATTGTTTTTTAAACGATTCGGGGTTTTGCTAAGCTGGCTACTACTTACGGTATGTTACTTTGAGTTAGCTCAGATTAAAGGTGTCGTTTGTCCTTTAGTTTGGCATTGTTACGAGTGCTTACCTGGAATGGATAAAAAGAAAAATGACGGTTAAATAGTTTCGGTCAATCAGGTGATGCAACACATATTGCGCAAGGGAAAAATATATTTGAATTGCTACCTAATTGGTTAAAAACTGGTATTGACAACAAAGCTTATGAAAACTGATCAATTCAGATCAGTGAATATAAATTGTGATAGCCTACAATAAGGTCATTATTGTTATCACATAATTAACTTGATAGTTTTCGTCTTCACCAATTTTCTACGCAGCCATGCAGTCATTATGAGTTTCCCACTGAATTGTCTACCATTTCACTATCTTTCGAACATAAACAAACAACAGCACGAACGCGTACGCCGCGATTGGTTACAATTTGCATAAGACGTCCGGCGGTTAAGGCGGTTAACCGTACAAATATGATTGAAGTGGGAAAAAAGGTCAGAATGTCTAGATTTACCTTTTCATCGCTGCTAGACATCGTCTTCATCGTCTAGTCGTATGAAGTTGTCGTCGACAATATAACAAACAGTCGCCCCTCAGCACCCCTCCGCAACGGGATGATGAATTAGTCTGCGTCTGTCTGTGATCTGTGACTGTGTGTGCAATATAGCGCAAAAAAAATCCCGTTCGAATGTTTGTTATGGAAATCGTGGTGAATGTAAGCCGCCGCTCATGAGCTTGTTTGGTTGGATTGACATTTTCGTAAGGATCCCTCTCGGTCGCGGTGATATTTCGGATGAACTGAGAAGGAAATGTTAATTAATCTTCTCCGAGCTCTGAAGGACTAAATGGATAGAAAGAAATAAGCTTGTGAAAAATTTGAACTCAATTTGGTCCAAGACGAATTTCGTGATTAAGTGCAAAATAATCAAGGGCTATCATGATCAGATGTTTGTCTTTCCGAAACCTTCCACGCTCAACGGAAACCTATTTGGCCTCATAACCATACGTATTTCAATTCATTAACTGTACTCTAATTTTGTCAGGGCACGCAACTACCTCCAATTTACACACTAGAAATATAGAAAAAAAATTCCATTCGTGCCCATTTCCCTCAACTACAACTTGAAATCAGTGGGTACATGCCCACACCGCATGGACGCTTGCGTTGACGATACTCAAATAGCACCTTGATGAACTCCAAAACGAACCTTTTCCTTGATCTATCAAAGGCAACAATTTTAATTAACGAACATTTCCCATTCGTTTGCTATCCAGCCAGCGAAACCACGCGCATGTCATGTCACTGAACCACGCTCTAACCACCAATCGACTGACTGACTGACAATATGCTGCACTGGCGGTGACCACTTCCTATATTTGCGTGGTTGATGAGCGTTGCGATCTTCATGGCAAGGAACGCGCGATGGGCGGAGCGGCGCAACGCATCGTAAATACTTCGAAGCTCGTTGAACTGCTTCCCGACCGACAATCGCACTGAGTTTAGTGGCCCGAGCGAGTCCACAAATAAACAATAAACAACCGTCGTCCAAACTGCTAAATACTTATGAGCTTCTGAGGTTGAAACTCCTCGGAGCCGAATCCTCATGTCCCAGATTTAATTGCTTGTCGGATCGCGGTTCGTGTTGATCATCTTTGCCATCTTAATTGAACTGTAAAGTTGCTGTTGTTGAATTCGAATTCAGGCTCTGTCCTGGGCAAGGACTGAGTAAGTGCGGGCAGAGGGAGTGTCTCTGTACATTATTCTCGTTTTTATTGCATTTCGTACGGGTGTAAATGGAAATGAACAAAAGAATGTTGATTTTATTTTTCGGTGATTACAAGCGGTTCGAAAGGTGGCAAGGACGGATTTGGTGGTGTTGCTTTGGGCGGATTGATTTTATTTTGCTCTGTTTTTTTCGTTTTCTCTGTGCAGGTTTTTATTTCATAACGGACTTTTAAACAAGCAAAAAATAAGTTTTCGATCAGACAATCATAGCACAGTACAAGCAAGCAAGTTTCGTTATTCCAGATTTCCATGTTTTGAACTGCATTCTTTTTGTCTTCTAGTTGGCTTTATACGCCCTACGGGACTTTATCTGAGACTTAAAGTAATGTTGAAGCACATCCAGAGTTTTTGAGAGTTTTTTTTATAATTCGAAAACATACAATTGTGTACAGTGTGGGAAATAGATCGTTATAATAAGTTTAATTAGAAGATCGAAAATAATGGATTACTATTTTGTTTACAGGGTGTCTCAAAATAGGTGTCACCTAAAAAATGGTATTGCAGCAACACAAATCAACCAAACCCTAGCAAACTTTAATTGTTATGTTTTGTTTTCTCCGTGCGTGGAGTAACGATTATGATGTAGAAGGAGATGTTCGCGCATCACCATGAGACACAAAGGGTGGACAGAATGAAGAATATGAAGAGAAAGTGTTGAAAGTTCCGTCGCAAGTTCTGCCGTACACTTTATTATTGTTCTTAAAAACATGGTTCCATACATTTATAATATATAAACAGGACAAGATTTTATGGGTAGTTATATATACTGTTGAAATTACATTATACCAACCATGTTTTGAAAAACGTGTTCTTTTTTCTCATTACGGGAAGTTTGTTGTACAAGATTGTGGTTTCTTTGCCAACAGGAGGCATATAAGGCTTCACTTTTTGCGCTTTATGCGTCATATTAAAGTATGAAATAAAGTATTATACACCTAAATTTTCAATCTGTTTTTGTCATTTAACAGTACTTTCAACTTGTTTAATACAAGCTGCGTTGCTTGGGATATTTATTGAGTGGGTTATTGTACGACACCAGTGTTTTTGGTACTGTTCTCCCCTACATTGAAACGCACACAACCATACAGCCATAATGAGTCTGCTTTTGTTGTTGTTATCTTGTGGAACTGCCATTTTTGGGTAAGGAAGTTTTGTGTGCACCGTTAACACCGATTCAAACGATTTTTCAGATTTTCCAACTTAGAGAGACTGCAACATCTGTAATGGTTAATGGATGTAGTCATTTTTAGTTTAACGTGAATATGTACAAACCATTTGTACAAAAGATGACATACATTATGTTATGTTATGTATTCTCCGTGGCTGTTGGCTGTTGAAGTGACGGACTTGTTCCGTTGCTACAACCTACCCTGCAGTGGGATGCTAGGCCAGCGTTGCCAGGTATACCGATTTATCGGTATTTATACCGATTTTTATTCTCAATACCGATATACCGACAAGGGCTCTAAAAATACCGATTTCTAACTTTTTATACCGATTAATACCGATTTTTTATGAAAGTTATTTTAACATATTTGGTTTATTATTTATCAGCGTGTTTTTTTAGATTTCTTACCCCTAATTAATTATTTTTCTGAAAATATTTTCTCAATTAAAACTGTACCAGATTTGAATAAATAATAAAACTAAAAAAAAAACAACGTTGGCTCAAAAACCTTATCGCTATAAATGATTTTTGTTATCTTAATAACATCTTAAGAAGTGTGTATTCTAAAAAATATGTATTGTAAAGTATATTTATCCAAAGTATACATATTCAACTTCGAAATGGTAAAAATAAAAAGAATGACTAATGCATTTTATTTTTTATTTTTTATGTTTACGTCAAACTTTGTTCATATAAAATTTGAAAATAGAAGAAAAATGATCGCCAAAATATATTGTAATCTTATATCAAAATTAAACTTTAGTTCACTTGAAACAAATCTGAATTATACTTTATACCGATAAATACCGATATTTTTTAATAAGCAATACCGATATTGTATAAATCCACCTGGCAACGCTGTGCTAGGCAAAGATTGACGTCCATGGTTCGAGTACCATTGGATACATGCCCTTTCGCTCAATTTTCACAAAACATCTGTTAGATTTCCTACCTGCCGCACTCTGACGGAACTTTCAACACTTTCTCTTCACATCTTTCATTCTAGCATCTTTCATCTTTCATTAAAACATTAATGTTCACTCTTGGTGCCTCATGGTGATGAGCGAACATCTCCTTCTACATCAAAAGATGACAGCAATTCATTGAATATGAATATGAATATGAGTAAATATGAGTTGTTTGACTTTGTGGGGGCTACTTCTTACACTTTATGAAATTTATTGAATTTTAAGCATTTCCAGTTCCAGTCAAGGTGTATCATTGGGTGATACAGTTTTGGGCTTCTTTCCCTGCTTCGGGAGAGTATTATCCAGCTTCGGTGTTTTTTTTAAATGGCGTCGGGTGAAATACTTTGTCCGGGAGAAACTTTCACCTTCTTTTTCGGTTGAGATCCAGCTGATGACCCAGCTATGATACCGATGCAATGCTTCTACAAAAACTCTTTGAACGAATCCACAACCAAATCGATGGTCACGTCCTCAATAGGCAGCTGAATAACAAACCAAGTAACACCAAAATCATTTTTTTGGTCAGTTATATTGAAATTATGTTATACAGGAGTAATAAGAATGAAATGAAAAACATCTTTTGTCATATACAATATGAGAGGATGTTATCGCAAAACATTTACCTATCATAAGTCACACATGTAGGGTATGGGTCCCTTGACTCAGCCTATTATGCAACCATCGATTATATTTTTGATTATAACTCTTAAAGTTTTCAAGCTGAAGGCGAGATTCAAGTAGTTCTACACTTGCTAAGATAAGTTTGATAAGACATTTGGTAGTATGTATCACGAAAAGTTACACAACTCTTTTTATAAAGTCAGAAACTTTCAAGGGATATGGATTTAATGTCAGTCTACAGGCACCAAATTGGGTCTATTGAAGGATGCAACTTCATCCTATTCGATGGATTAATTACTAAATGCAGTCTTTGTACGTTTTTTTTAAATAATTTTATGAATTAAGGCATTGCCAGCTGTATTGGCTTTACTGAACACGAAATTTCACAAAAAAAAACTAAAGTTAAACTGCTTCGAAACACATAAGTGATGTTCATATATGATTTACTAGCCATTCAATCATGAAAACATTATAATTCACTATACAACGACTTAGTTCCTTCGGTTTGTGTTTAGATGAGCCACCTGAATATAAGCAACCGCAAACATATGCATTTCCACTTACATTTTTACCAATAACAACCTTTTTACTACGTTATTGATACAACAGGCCATAGTTGGGAACATACACAATAATATGTCCCCACCATTGGGTCTATGATTTTCTTGTAGAATAATTGTTGTTTTAGCTATAGGAATAGTTAGATTGTAATGTGTAACTATTTTCTGCACATTCAGACTGCATTACTTGCTTTATCGATTCAATTAAGCAAATTTAGATCACTTGAAGATCATGTAGATCATTTGTTCAGCCTAACCAGTGAACTCATGGTGCCCCAAATGTTCAAGAAATCGAAAATTACGTGGAAGTGAACAACTTTAAGTTGATTAATATTGTCTCAATTGCTTTAGATTACATCGGTCATCCTAAAAGCAACATGATTTTGTTGATTATTGCTAAATTAATGACACATTTGGTACATAGGCCGAATGAAGGAGCTAGGCTAACATTACATCCCGTTACCCTATTTTTCTTAATTCTCGACTTAAATGTGACCAAAACAGCCCAATTAACCGATCTTTTTATAACATCTTTTAAGGTCACACATAAAGATGCACTGCATAATATGCTTTTGACAAGACGATGTCTCATCTAGGTTGCTTAGAACATCGCAAAAACCAAGAGGTTATATTCAAGTTACACTCAGTAGCAAAAAAAAGCCAAGCAAAATTTTGCTTCCAAAATACCCGTTGTTCAACCTTCTGTAACTTTGTCAATTATCAATATATTTGGCTGAAATTTTGACAACACTATTGTCACAATGCGTTGTTATCATACAGGTTTGGGCCGAATTAATAAGATGAATTCACCTCAGTTCTGTTTCTGCACCGATACTTCAGCATGGTAAATATCGGGTGAAAGCGAGAAATACTCATGTTAGAGCGTCAACTTTGACGCCAGCTGTAGTCCAAACCACTTGATGAAAACAGTTCAAATTTTGTCCACATTAATCTCTGTATTGTTTTAAGTCATGGAGAAATTTTTAATATCCTACCTAAATTTTTCACAGAAATACGGATTTTTGAAATTGGTATGTCAAAATTGACTTTTTTCACATATGTTATGATAACTTCAAATTTATAAACTTCATCAACATAAAATTTTGGTCACATAAGGTGTATACAGTATACAGTTATAGTGTTGTCAAAATTTCAGCCAAATATATTGATAATTGACAAAGTTACAGAAGGTTGAACAACGCGTATTTTGGAAGCAAAATTTTGCTCGGCTTTTTTTTTGCTACTGAGTGTATTATTCATGAACACGACAATTCAATCCAACAAGTGTCAAAATAGCAGATGTTAACACAGATCGAATTTGACAGCTATGTTTGTTATGAACATGTTGAATGTGTTCAAATTTTCGGAAAGATAAGAATCACCATCAGCAGTTGATACATTGTGACGGATCACTAGAGACGTAATTTTTTTCAAATATGCTGGAGCCAATTGACATTTCACTAAGAAGATGATCTAATATGGTTATTATGATGTTATAATAACTAACTAAATAATTTGCAATCGACCATCGTGAGTATGTGAGTCTTATCACAAAACAAATATGATATGATATGATAATCTCAAGATGTATTTTTGAGTCAATTTCAATTTCATGCCATAGCTCCAAATTTCGAAAGCTGCGTTTTTTTTGTCGATGATTGAGATGATACATTTTGAGTAAGAAAGAAAATTGCTCGATAGTCTAGACAATTTTTTAATGTTTTATAAATAATTTTAATCGGCAGTATAGACCATGTGTCTAAACCACCATAACGGTTTTTGATGATTCCAACAGAGATGCAGAGAAGTGAATTTTCTATTGTTTTTTTATTCTTTAGAAACGAAATTTGCACCATAAAAGCTGCCTCGCATATGATATTTTGTTAGGCGTTCTGAAGATTAAAAATCTTTAGATTTGTGATATATATTAAATAATTGATTTGGCCAAAACGATTGTCATATTTTTACTATGAGTTGTACATATTCTTCTCGTAAACAAACATAACTTCCTCAATGATAACAATCTTAACAATCGTTGTTAATTTCTGTTCTTGTGACATATCTTAAACTAGCATGTCATGTTCATGTATATCTAAAATTGTTGTTACCTTAAAATTACTTGATTATAACATATTTGTTATTATGATGCTAGAAACTACCAAGATAAGCCATTATCATATTGAAAGCATGTTATTCAGAGTATCTTGAAAACGTGTTATTAGTATTACATCTGTATCTGAAAGCTTCTTGTGTGACCTTTAAGATGTTTCAAACAGATCGATTTATGGCGCTGTTTTGGTCATACACTGAAAACTTATATTCAGCTTTATTTATTTTTAGCTTTCACTCGGTTCGTAAACATGGATTTTGTACAAAGAACAAATGTCTCGTAAATTGTAAAAAACACTCTTATTGCTTGTCATCTAACAAAATGCTATAATTACACCTCTTATATACAATGCACAAAATGAATTTCGTGAAAACCAGCCAATCGCTGCTTGTCTTCAATTGTACTCATAAATGTTAATGGTCCTGCTGCGATGGGGGGGATTCAATAATTTATCCCAAAAAAGAAATTAAAACGCTGTCGAGAATTAGAGCCCCATGCTCATTAATCAAGTATCTTCTGACGAGTCAACATGGTTTAGTGACATCAAAAACGGACTCAATAACAGCTCTTCCTATGTATACATGTTCAAATCCCATATCAGAAATACTAAAAAATAAAACGCTGAACACAACTCCTCGAGGTTATCCTTTTTCTCAATTATATTTGGAGTCAATAAAGCAGATTGGTCAGCCGTTCATGCAAAACCACCGGAGAGATGTTTCTTTTTTATTGGTAACAAGTTACCTCTTTGTATTGTTTTCGTACAATGAACGAATGTTTTTTTTTGTGTCAACAGATGCTTCGTGCTTTTAACAGTTGCGCGTGTGGCATTAAATACGAAGGTAGCATCTTATAAAGTAACAATCGGTTTCGTTGCAGAAAACAACGAATAGATTTGTTAGTCGTACCTTCAATTTCGTAATATAACCAAAATTTAATTTTCAGTGTATTAGATACCGATGGCAAGTTATGTGTACTAGAAGAATACACGAGATCATGTCTTAAATATGCATTTTTATCATTACATAACATGTTGTGTTACATGGGAATTTCAATAAACTCATCATGTAAGTAGTCCAGCCTTGAACATTTTCCAGCATGATGCGATCGGTATTTTTTTTAACTCCAGTATGAGCGAGTATTTTACGTACAGTTGAAGTATTATACCAGTCTTACAATTCCAAAGACGGTCGGTAGGTATCCTTGAGATATGAATTTATTTTGTCTGGGTTTACTTTCACTAGTGCCATTTCATTAGTTTCATTCTCAATGTCATTTTTTTGTGATAAGAATTATCCTTGCTCTCTTTGATAAATTCAAGGATTATGAGCGTACAAAATCGAGAGGCAAAGTTATCTTTCGTTTAGTCGGCGTTGATAAAAATACGTTAGAATCAGTCTGACATCCAGGCAGCTTGGAAAAACCCCGTGGAGCCATCCATAACCCAGCTACATAAAATAATTAGTTCGACATTATCCAGCTCGTTGGAATCCACATACTGGTTTATATCTGCATCAGAAGCGCCTTAAATTTTGCTCAAATTTTCAAAGAGGTTGCTTCGATGAATTCTCTTTACGATGCGCGCACTTGCGCATTTGCCGACCTATCTGGTTGTGTGATCCAGCATAAATCACAGTAATAGTCCTTTTTGCCCAATTCCCAAGTGTGAAATGAGCCACACTGCTTCTTACACACACACACAAAATTAACTCAGTGAAAGAGAGTACATGCCTATACTCATTGGCATAGGAACAACGGTTCTATTTTGTAGAGGTATGACTCATTCATAGAGTGACTAACTACAATTTTTACAAAACTGAGCCGTATTCGAGTACCCATGCTACTTTTTCCGCAGTAGTTTCGTCAAAATTGGAGTAACTAATTTAATAAGTCACACCATTTTATACGAAACTTAATCGTAGTTCCCATTCATATAAGACCCATATTTTTAAGACTAGAAACATTGCTAGATAAAGTAATTGAAGCACCGAAAGCAATAATCAACCTTTTTATAAAATTGTAATTGAAACTACTGATATTTAAGTTGCTTTCACGTGGTTCCTGTTGTGCGCACAGCTCCAGTGCAAATTTATAAATGCAATTTCAATAAGTCACCGCACTATCAAACAGAAACGCGCTTGCCAGCTCAGGGAAGAAATGACAATTCTTCTAGCAACACTGGCACGCAGGTTTCGTTGTGTTCGCCAACCACTGCTCGTCGGGGGGTGAAATAAAAAAAAAATCAACGAACTTGATTCACGGCCGTTTACCACTTCGTTTGAAACAAGCCTGAATTCGAATTGAAACGCTCTCAGTGGTTGCTAGATCGCAAATGAATTTAAGCTCACTCACGTTTGACAGGAAGTGAACTGGGAGGGAATCGGTGAACGTAAGATTTTTCACTACGCGAAAGGGAATTAACGTCAAGTGAAATGAATGCAAAAGTGATTCATTTTCATTCTAATGCTTCGACGATCTACGGCCCTGATTGTCATAATGAAAACAATATATTCAATAGAGTGAACAATATTATAAAAACAAAATCGCATGGTGACGGCTTCACCAGTAAATCACAGTAAAGAAAGATATCCTGTGATGAGAAAATACACGTGAAAAATAAGCACGACCAAAGCAGTGCTGATTTTGTCTGATTCTAATGGTGAGATCTGTCCATTTTGTTTAACATATATCAACATGTTTTGATGAAAATATCTTTTCATCAACATGAGACCCTAGGAATGGACATCAATTTCTACTAGAACCAAATATATGAAGAGGAAGTATTAATAGTATTGTTAGACTACGGCAGGCTGTAAAAACTGCATAGAAGCAGTTGAAATTGAGCTTTTTTGAAAGGCAGTATCCGATCAAGCACACATTATTTTATAATGGTTTGATTTGGGGATGTATGGCAAAAGATTGTGTGTTTGCTTCGAAATACTGCTTAGCAAAAGCCTTACGCTCAATTTCAAACTACTTCAATTCAATTTTACATACAACCGAACGCTATCGGACCTATCGATACTTTACATCTTCGGTTCTAGCAGAAATTCCTGTTCATAACTGTGGTTCCATAATGATTTCTTTCCAATGAAGATATTTCCAATTTCAAAACATTATAATTGAATTATCGTACTCTACGTAATAAAAACACAATTACTAATGTACACAATCTTTTTGTTTCCTCTATTCTCGAGATTTTCAGCCTTGGGCTGGTTCATCTCCCGTCGTAGTTACTCAAATACCTTTTTGGGTATTTTCGTAACTTGTCCGTTGGTGAAATTCGAACTCGTGACTTTTGCGTGAGAGGTATGGATGTTAATCACTACGCCGGGGTCGCCCCCTGTACACAATCTCTTGCCAAGCTTTCCCAAAGCAGGATAGGCAAGGGAAGGGGGGTTGTCCCATTTGGCTGGAAAAATGGTGCACGCCTGATCGTGCTCATGTACTATCAGTGGCACGGAACGGTTCTAGCGATGTGTAAATTTCTGTTCACACTTCCCAAAATTCAAAAACCAAATATTATCAGTAAAATAGAAGTTTTTTTTTTTCAAAACCTCTAATTGGAAATGATCGTCTTTCCCATATAAGCTAAGATATTTCCTTCAAAACATTTCAATAACGTACTTCACTTCAATTTCATTATATTTTCAACATTTCAGATGAGACACTACAATGTTTGTTATACTGTAAATGACGAAAATAGGTAACATGTACAAAGAAGTTAAAGAAATGACAAACTATTCAAAAGCTCATGGAGTAGTTAGTTCTTTGTCAGACATTCACTACTATCGAATAGTACGGGAGATTTATAAATAAAAAAAGATTTTCTTAATTTCCTTGCAAATTTATGTTGTCTCCTTCAAAATAACACCCATTTGAAGCGAAGCACATGTGCCAACAACTTTCTGCAACATTTTAAATGATTTCGCACAAGAAATTTTGTTGTGAACACAAAATTTTAAAACAAACTCTTTGCTCAACAAAATTATTCATGGTGAAATACGATAAAACACAAAAACTTGCCTGATGTGAAAAGCTGCTAAAGAAACTTTAATGCTTCGATTACTATCAAATGTCTGACAAATATCAGCCAACGATGAACCAACTCAAGGAAAAGAAAATTAACGGATTGATCAAAAAAAAAATTTTAGATCGTAGTAAGCATTTGTCGCGTGTGTACGTGTTTTTATAGCTGTCAACTTTTTTCGCTGTCTTCTCAGAACATTTAAAATAAGAATATTTGGAACGAGGCGGATGTCTGCCCTTCCCTTAAGCCATCGGTTTTTCTTTTCCGGGTATGATCGGGACTTTCACTGCACAGGTTTTGGATAACTGGGTGAGGTATTACCATTATATGCAATATATTGTTCAAAATTCAGGTATTCTAAATGTTCTAATATATTCAACTTGACATAGCTAGTAGTGTATGGTATGGTATGTTCACAGATCCTTTCTCCAATGTAGATCCACAAATTGCATTGTGGTCCAAATTTATTCATCCAACTCATTTTATAGAATCATCATTGTGGTTATTGCAAGGCATTAAACATGGCCGCAATGATACTGGCATCAATATTGACAAAAAAAACGGACGTTATTTTACCCAGCATGGTCATACCGCAATTATTTCGTAATGTCTTCTGAAGATTCTCGATGAACATGATCCACCCCTACATATTAGATTAAGACACAATTGTATGAAAAAAAAACCCTAAAGCTCCATGTAGGTACCCTTTACGGGTTTTAAGCAGTTTATTCAGCAGCTGGGGCATTTGATAAGGTTGTAAGTAATCTATCATTAGAACTGCCAATATTTACATAGACGTTATTCCCTCTGCTTACTTCTGATCTTTCGGAACATACCTTCAGAAACGAGCATTATATTCAGAAAATTTCATAGCCATGGAATAAAGTTCCCAATTGCAGGGACTTATTATAAGCATGCGGATTGCTTTCCGATCATGAAAATGTTTTCTTCAGCTCCGCAATCTCTACATAAGCTAACAATATTGTATGAGTGTGATTTCGTGCATGTGTGCGAAGGCGAAATAGAATAGGCTACGATTTGCTACAAACGTCTATTTCCTCAACCCGGTCCTTTGTTTTACCCATCCGCTCACGAAAACAATCAACCAAAACATGTCGATTGCCATGATTAAAAACTCGTCTACTAGTAGTTTATGAGACAGACGTAAAAGATCAAACTTTTAGTTGGTCATTAATCTTTAGATCTGCAATATGTATTTCAGATCTCATTTACTCTCACGGAAATGTAAGCCAAAACTGTGACGAAAAATGGGATGCTTCGTTTAAAAACAAAGAAATGTAAGAGACAGAAGGGTTCACGTTACAATACCGGTGCGCTATATTCATGGTTAACAGAGAAGAGAGGAAACATGGGCTCTCTCAAAAGCAACAGTGATGCCATAGCTGCCGATCAACAGCGAAGCATTGTTTATCGTTGAGTACTATTGTACAACTCCGAAAAATATTTGTTTCATTATATATGACGATGGGCAGTATAATCATACGCGTAAATCATAAGCGTGATTTCGGATTATCTAAATATGAAATAAATTTAACTCAATATTTCAACATCCCATTCTGGCAAGAAGCCTAGATGTGAAAATGGGCTGATGAAAGCATTCCCTCCGGTACACGCAAAAAAATGCAAAATATGCAAAGGCAATATTTGAGCGAACTTCTTCAACAGGTAGGAAACTTATGGTTTTCTAGATGATGTAAAGGGTGTATTCGATAAAAATGGCACACAGAAAATCTTCTGTAACTTTTGAATCGTATGAGTAAAAAACCTAGAAATTTGAGTAGATCTTATTCATAGTGTATTATTTACATCTGCCAAGTTATACATAGTTTTACATTCAGTAGTTCCAGTCATGTCGTCGAAACAAGAAATTGTCCGTGAGAAAATTTTGTGCACTCACAATCAAAATCCAGGGGCGTCCCACCGGTGGATTGCTAAAAGGCTTGGAATTGCAAATACAACTGTGTCTCGTGTAATAAGAACCTTCAAGGAGCGTCTGAGTGTCCAAAGGAAGAAAGGGAGTGGTCGTAAAAGTGGTCCAAGTAAAATGGCCAGGAAAGTCGTACAACAATTCAAGAACCGTCCAAACATGTCAATTCGAGATGTCGCTAAAAAGTCTAAGGTGTCAGTCGGTTTTGTGCAGAAAACCATGAAGCGTGCTAGGTTACATGTTTACAAAGTGCAGAAAGCCCCTAACCGGAATGAAAAACAAAACATCACTGCGAAAACCCGCGCCCGGAAACTTTACACGAAGCTGCTCACCAAATCCGGTTGCATCGTGATGGATGACGAAACATTCGTCAAGACCGACTTCCGTCAACTTCCTGGGCAAGAATATTTCGTTGTCAAGTCGAAGTTCGATGTTCCGGAGGATGTTCAAAAGAAGAAACTATCGAAATTTGCAAAGAAGTTTCTAATCTGGCAGGCGATTTGCGGATGTGGTGAAATAAGTGCTCCGTTCATCACTTCCGGAACAATAAACGGTGCGATTTACACGGAAGAGTGCCTTAAAAAGCGTCTCTTGCCATTCATTAAGAAGCACAAAGGATCAACTCTGTTTTGGCCTGATCTAGCATCCTGCCACTACGCTCGAAACGTATTGGAGTGGTACCGAGCCAACGGAGTCAATTTTGTGCCAAAGGATATGAACCCACCAAATTCACCGGAACTTCGTCCAATTGAAAAATTCTGGGTAATTATGAAAACGGAACTTCGCTAACATCCCAAAACTATAAAAACAGAGCTAGAATTGAAGAAAATTTGGGTAAAAACAACAAAAACACTGGGAAAATCGGTTGTACAAAATTTGATGGGTGGAGTGAAAAGGAAGGTGCGGGCATTCGGGATGGGAGACGAAATTGAATAAAACAAATGCTGTAAATCAAAACTCATTAGTAGTTCTTCATTCCCTGAAAATTTCAAGAAAATCCGATAATCAGTTTAATTTTGATGAGTATATATGTGTGTGCCATTTTTATCGAATACACCCTTTATTTAAAATCTTCAAAATGGCAGTAATAAATTGGTAATGAATCATGGTATATATATCGCATCAGTAGGCCGATAGATAGAGCTTATGTTCGTGTCACTAAAAGTGAAATAATTTGGAAAACGAAGGGTTTTAGTCCTGTTTCCTAACAACTGATCAAGACAGTCACCCCTGATTAATTCGCTCCCTACCTTATAAGCTAACATATTAAGCCTAGAAATGTAGAATAAACATTTCAGATGTTTTGCGCAACCGTCAAAATGGTCTTATAATTAAACTGATTTCAGCGCTCAGCAAATTGTACTGAAAGTACTCATATAAATTTTATCAGAACCATTTTGGACTTGCGGCCGCAAATGTGTTCTATATGTGATAAGTGATTCGGACGGCTTTACTGAAGTCCAATAATCAGGTGTGATAACGATATGTATAGATTGGCAAATGGCTAAACATCGATTCTAAGAAGCCTGAAGCTTAAATGAAAGTGCACCTGATCGAGCTCGTTTGTCTCGTCTATGTCTTTGGCGCACAGCACCAGCTCATAATCTGGCCATCTGGCAGAATGATGCTGCAATAGCAAATAACAGTTCAGGCCGGAACTAGTGGGTTTATTGAAAGAATGACCTAATTGGAGACCCCAAGTAACAATTTCAGTGTTATTCCAGCCATATAGCACTCCTCCCGGATTTGTTGATAAAACTACATTCAAAACTGTTTTGTTCACCAACACTTCCTCTATGCATCTTTGAAGCCGAAATGTGTACAAAGTGGCCCACTCTATAGACGACTATGAAAACAAATGAACAAAACCTGTATAAGACCATAAAGATTGTGAAAATGTTCTAGTGAGAGATGTTATGACCACATGAGAACCTACATAGAACCTATTGGCTGCCATCAAAACCAGCATAGGTCCAAATGGCCACAGCTGTTATACTTCACTGTGATATTGTGGTTGGTTTTTGTCGTTCTGCTTTGTTCGGTTCTCTGCTCTTCTGATTCATCTAGCATTTCATCTAGTGTTCAGTAGCAAAATATCAAAAAACAAATTGAGTTTTATATAGCGAACCATGCTCCAAATCATATGCGCATTTAATTTTATGGTGAATATTGGCATGATAGAAGCTGAAAATTAATGCGCCTCGGAAATTATGCAAGTTAACAACAGCATAAACAAAATTGAAACAAATTTTCTGAAAATTGATGGAATTCAATCAGGTTATCTAAAAAAATGCCCAAATTGGGCTCAAATCGACAGTTCATTTGCATTACCATTAATATTTGGTGAATTTATTATTCCAAATTTCAATGATTTCTTATATTTCAATATGATTGGAAGAAATTACAGTTTAGCCAAAAAAGACAATTTATCTTCGCAATGGCTACTATAAAACTATTTTGTCATTTGGTGACTTCCCTTAATGTCAATTTGCCGTTTACTGGAGGCACAATGGTTTCAAAATGCTTTTTCAAGATAATATGAATGAGTTGTACAACGGCATTTCAAAACAGTATTTTACGTGTTCATAAAGTCAAAATAAAACCTTTGATAGGAGTAATCAAAACATTCCACTTCCATCGCTGCATCGACCCACCGCCGGGCACAACTCTTGCTTGCCGTGTTGCTCTCAGAAATGAAATCGAAAGCGCGAGGGCAAATATGGCAACTTTTGATTTCAATCTCAACCGGCCAAACAACATCTCACGGGATGCCACTTGAATAGCTCATCCGCACTCATAATCATCACCATCATCACCATCATCATCATCATCGATGATCGCACTCCACCCACCCCCCGTTCTTCTGTTATCCGAAGCATTAGAAACGAACCTCTTAGCATCATCAGCAAAATGTCGATTGGAAGTTGAGGAAGATGAGCATCGTCGCCACCGCAAAAAAAAGGTGGCTGCGTGAAGCTGCTAAATGTTAACCGGTTTTCACCGTCGTCTTCGTCCTATTGCCGCTTGTTACCGATCGATCGATTCCTCTCCCTCCCCCCCATTATGGTCTCTGTGAAACAAGACTAGCTCAACTGACTTTTAATTGATGATGAGCATAGAAAAGATCGACCGATCGACCCTCTTGGAGGGGATCGAGGGCTTGCGGTTTGCGGGAAAAGCCCCTTTGGAGGTAAATCGATTAGAAATGAACGATTTGCCATTGGGGTTTCTTGTGAGGTGCTTTGTGGTTGTGATGTTTAGTAAAATGGCACTGTTGACTCTGGCGATTAGCACTGCATCATTCCAGTTGATAGAAACGTGTGAGCCCAACTTGACCTCGGTTATTACGAAACATTGTGTCTACAGGAAGTTTCTGCAATGTCTCGGTTTTTAGTCATTTCTACCCGAGTCGAAAAAAAAAGAAAACAAACATCGTCAAACTAGGTAATCAATTTACAACTCCAATCTGAACCAAAACGGTTACAAACGTCTGATACCATGGCAATAAGGTAGGTAGGTTCAATCTAAACGTCCTCCTTTCCAACGCCGTATGAAATAGCTCCCTTCACATTCAACAGCAAGCTTAGCTTGGAGATTCTGACTATCAGATTAAACTCATAACCCCCAGCCAGTGGCTTGCTGCGGACGCTTTGGATCATAATTACTCAGCTCTTTCACAGTGCCCCTCAGACATAGGTTTCGGAGATTCAAATCACTTCGAAGCCCTAGTTAGTGTGCGATCAACACGCAGCCACTATACCTGCCTCAGACAATCTACCATTAAGCGGCAGCTCACCTGATTCTTAGACTATTTTGTAGTTCGACTTGTTTTTTTTGTTTTTGTTGTGTTCATCGTGTGCGCATGCAAACTCTCAACCTTATGCAGTTATTTATTTCCATCCACCTGAGAGAGCACCCACAAAAGGTGATGCAGTTTTGTTGCAACAAAACAGCATCACCTCTTTATCTATTTATTGCTCGCCGCGAGCAAACTTGCACACGCTACTGCACTTGTTGAGGCAATCTGCCACCACTGCACTGCAACTCTCGTACCTTTTGCCTTACTGCTGAAAAGCCCAGCCATCAGCCATAGTGGGAAAAACAGAAATCCGATTCTTAGGAAACCATCGAGAGCACATGTAAAGTTCACAGAACTCTCACCGGGCGCTGCTCTGCTTCACAGTGTGACTGCTGCAATCGAAGCGAATTTTTTTTTCCAGCAGAGCGACTTGAGATAAAGACGGTAATAAATTAATTACTATTATTGTTTTAGAGGTGAATTTATGAGATACAACCTAGTTAGGGGTGTTTTATGTCTGTATCATTAAAATATGCTTGCGGCTTGAGGCACAAACCGGAGTGTGAATGAACGAAGCTGTAGCGAGCATTTTCGGTACGCATCTATTAGAGAAAAGAGGAGGTATATAGTAATGTGAACCTGTTTCAAGTTAATATCTCTAGTAATGGTAGCCGCTCTGAGAAATGCATTCTGCTGCAACGCGGTATGTAAAGTTTTAATGCTTGGTGTTAAATTGAATTCAAGTTTATTCTGATTTTCTGGGGCGTTCCAATAAGACAGTTGAAACGCAAACCACTACTCAAGTAACCCAAAGACTTATATTTCACAATAATTGAGATATAAGGCTGATGTGTGACTAAGAAAGGGCTAAGCCGCGGTTCATTACTTTGGTTTTTTTTGAAAAGCCAGAAAGAAACCGAGTCTTCTTCTGTTATTACTGGGAGCATTGCTGCTGCCTACTAGAAAATAAATGGGATGCGCCTGTCTGTCTGTCTCTCTGTCTGTCTGTCTGTCTGTCTGTCTGTCTGTCTGACGATTTTTGGAAGCTAAAAATGTTTCCATTGTGGTTTAAGAACCCTCCCTCTCTTGAAAGTGGGGGTCTCATTCAAATGAAACAGAAATATCTGCATAACTCGAAAGCTAATTAAGCAAATGGAACCAAATTTGACCATGTATAAATTTTTACAAGCAAGAAATATTTCTTTGGTGGTTTGAGACCCCTCCCTTATCTATAAAGGTGCTCTCATACAAATGAAACAGAAATTTCTGCATGACTTGAGAACTAATCAAGTAAATGGAACCAGATTTGTCATGTAGGGTTTTTGGAAGCAGAATAAGATTCCATTGTGGTTTGAGACCCCTCCCTCTCTTGAAAGAGGGGGTTCTCATTCAAATGAGACAGAAATTTCTGCAGAACTCGAGAACTAATCAAGGAAATGGAACCAAATTTCGCATATTGGGGTTTTTGAAGGCAAGAAAGGTTTCTGTTGTGGTTCGAGACCCCTGTCCCTCTGGATGTGGGGGTGGGGGGGGTAATCTCATACAAATGAAAAAGAAATGTCAACCAAAAATGAGAATTATCTAGTCAACTAAAATACAAAATGTTTATTTCTCGGGTAGGCAGCAAGTTCTGATAGAAGTTTGAATTCCTTCTTATTTAAGAATGGGGGATGTATGAGCTACTTTCAGTGCTACATTATGCACAAGGAGTTGATCTAAGGTTATGCAAGACCAATATACGTTAAAACTGACAAGATACGGCGTAGTTTAAAGATAAAAATTTTGGTTTTGAAATGCTTCTACACCGAAAGAAAAACCATGGTAAAAACTACCGATTCGAGGGTTAATGTTAAAATACTCTTACATTTTTTGCAGAAAATAGTTTCGTTTAGTTCTACTATGATAATACACTTGTATGTAACTGGTAGGTAACAGATACCATTGAGCTAATTTTATTTCAAATGTCTCAAATCGTTCAAACGCATAAAATTTTTACCCATGACAATTTTTCCAAGTGGGATGGGTGGGGTCGGGTTATCCATGGAAAAGCCGAAAGTCAAATTATGTTTTCCGATGCCAAATGACCTAAGAATGCATAAAACTTCGAGAAGTGGAGTTAGCTTGAAAAAAAATGATTTTTTCTCTAAGTTATTGAATAATTTTATACTTAAATTTGAAATATATTTTTGACTAGAAGAACCACCCTAATGGAAAAAACTATCCCGAAGGAATATCATACACCAATTATAAGATGTTGTTCAGGGTAATATATGATAAATTGAATTCACTACGATGAACATTCTCTAGAAATTTCATCAATTGTTCTGTTAATCAATCTGAACTCGAAAGTTTGAAAAATTTCAGTAAATTTGAAATTCGATTAGGGCCACCCCTTAACCATGCTCAAATGATCCAAAATAAGCATAGGGCGTATTTTAGGCTTATTAAACCATCACAATGTTGGTTTTTGAAATTCGATGAATATTTCTTGCATCATCTGAAAACCAGAAAATCTGTCCCAATTTTTTTATTTAGGGGAAATCCACTTATAATTTTTTTCTTTCAAGTTTACTTTTTAACTTTAAGTTACATGCATATTTAAGCAGCATCGAGCAACAAGTTTTGAATTTTCTATTTTCCTTTTGGTATATTTGTTCAAACTTTGATCGATTAGAGGAAAGCCCATATCATGACCGAAGGAGCTCACATTTGGCGAAGAGTCATGTTTTGGAGCAATGCATAACGCAAATCGAATTGCGACTGTCACGAAAAGTGGTCAGATTTTGAGCGTTATTATCTCAGTCGTTCATTCGAAGATTTTTAAAAAAATGCACCACTCGATCGGAGATATATCATTGCTAATTTACCCTTGAAAAAAAAAAAAATGTTGAGCCTGTTGCCATAACATAGAATAAAAAGAATTATACTATAATTATACTATAATAGTATATTTTTTCCAGAAAACATTATTATTATTTATTGTACATTAAAAATGAATTGGCCGACCAGCCACTAATCACTAATCTCCTTTTGTATCGTACCCGAACATATTGGTGTTGCTGCTGTGTTGGAAAAAATCATTCGTTTACATCGAAGCGTCAGTTAAAAGCGTTACACGCTTTTCTTTCTTTTTTTTCTCTTATTTTCTCAGCAGCTCACGGGTCACCATAGCCTAGAGATATACACCACGGATTCAATAGCATTAGTTCCCAAATGAGTTACATTGAAAAAAATCACAATGGAATCTCTCCATACCCAAAGTTATGCTTTTGTCCAAGGTTCATTTTGTGTCGATAAAGCAGAGCTGTCAAGCATGCATGCAACGGTAAGAGTCAACTAGATGTATTTTGTTTTGTTTTGTTTTTGTAGACAAAATTGACTGTGTTTGCACACTGCACAAATGTTCTTATCCACATACTTGGACTTTTAGGACACCCTGAGCGTGGCTCGTCTTCAACGCTTGTACGGCCACGATTAAACTCCAAACCCCATCGGTGAACGCTGGGAAATGAAGGAGAGACTCCTTCAATACTTTTACCATCTTTGCATGGTGCTCAGTAGCCGAAAAACCTCTAAAACAAAGAATTTAATCACAGCACGATATTTGGATTTTTCCATTATTTAGAAATACACTGATACATCAACTTCAAATAGCTTGTAAACAAAGAATAAATTGATAAATCGAAATGAAATTTTGAGTACGTTTTTATGAGAAATTATATATTAAAAAAGCGGTTTTTCTACTGCTCCATAGATGTCGCTTTCAAAACTTTTTGACTAATCTAGTATATAAAAATGAATGTTTGTTTGTTATTAACGCTAAAACTCGAGAACAACTGGATCAATCTTGACGGTGTCTTGAAATGATTTGTTCCGTTTTGCCCAACAAAAAATTAGACAAAGACAAAACGCCATATTTCCATACAAAAACATCGAATTTTCAATTTAGGCATACAAATGTTATCCGACTTACACTACCAACAGAACCAAAAACACCACCACTACCACTAACATCATCACATTTTTTGGCCATTTTGCTCAACAAAGTTCCAGTCAATGTCTGTTCTAAACATCAATAAAACATTGAAAATTATGACAAAGTACAAGTAAATTTACAAAAAAATCTCAACCTAAAATGTTGTCAATTGATGACAACGTAGGCGTTATGACGGTGTTTCATATTTCTAATAACTAATAACTCAACAGATGACGCTGTTGACAGTTATTTCTTTTGACAACTGCGCACATTGTTTGTTCTTTCTGATTTGATAATCTGAACAGTGGATTGAGCATGGACAATTGAGTTTTTGACAATTTTACAAATTTTGATTGATTTCTCGAGTTTAATTCATTTCCAATAGTCTACATTTACGATGGTGGGTGTTGACCAAGTTTGGATTTTTCAGATATAATTCAGAATGGGTTGTAGAGTATTAACCTAACGTACGTGCCCTTGCGCTGAACTGGCCGGCTTGACGTGCCGCAAGGGCTCAGTAGGGATTTATCAAGACCCGAAGCTAAAAGTCAGTTCCATTGTGGTTATATCACATCGATACATTTTTCCACAGTATATATCTACACATTTAAGCATGAAGCAACATGACAAACAGAAGAGGCTTAATTGGTTTTTCAGCACTCCAGCATGACGCAGCCTGTTCAATGTTGCCAATTTGACAATGGCGAGGTGAATGACTTCGACTGAAGATCGTCTACAAGCAGGGTTTGTATTCCATTCTCATTTAATTAATACTTTCAGCACGCTCTGGGATCATCCTTGCACTTCAAATTACTGTTACAATTAAGAGCATGGAGCAGCATGACAATTTATTACTCAATTTGTTTTTCTGCATTTGTTAAGCTGAAACAGTTTCTATTTCTGAACTTCAACTACTTTTTCATAACAGACTGGCATGTGATTATAAGTAGTATAGAATTGTATTTAAATTCTTGTGTTTAGTGATATTATTTATTTCAGGAATCATCAAACCGGACTCTTCGATCACTCAAACTGCCTTCTTCGACTTAAACAATATTTTGTTGATTAAAAAAAATATACACATCAAATATCTTTTCTTCAAAATTTTATCATTGTTGATTGGACTGATCTACTTCAATTTTTAGCCTTTCCAGGACAATTAAGATCTAATTTTTATTTTGCAGTAACAATCCCGTAGATGTCTGATATATTTTGTGAATACATATATTATATTCTATTACGTAAATTACATGCATGCATTCAATAACAAAAGGGTAAGGGGGGAATTACAGGGTGCCAGACGTACTGTAGGCTGAATGAGAGATTCGAGGTTATCTGGCCAAATCATGGATGACAATTATGCCTTCTTTGATGGAAATCATCAGATAGAGGTCAGCGAAGGTCTAATTGTCTTCCGACAGTCTATAGTGAGTTTTCCAACCCTATTTTTAACAAACCACCAGACGGAGATCCTAATGTGTATTGCATTCTGTTCATTTCCTGTAATAAGAGCGTTTCGATGGAAGGAGATTCTCTATCCTTTCCGTGGATTTCGTGTAAGTGTTTCTGCTTACGGGTCCACACCCCCGTTTTTGGCCCTTCATACAACGGAATAGTGAGGATTACAGGTATGTACAGTTTGATTTTGCAATTAGGAGGAACTGTACGCCATGGCAAGTCCTGCACTGGTGTTGGCTTCCCACCACATCACATCATCATCTAGTAACCTAAAGTCCGTGCTCCATCACAATATTTTCTATTGTGATGCGTCAAACTCAATGGGTAATTGAACTGAAGGTGAGTTTGAAAGAAGGGGAACTTGGAGTTGAGCCCACGTACCCACTGGTTGACGCTAAATATTGGCCTAAGTGCTTTTGCACATTTGTTTGAGGATTTGTTGAGCGACACAAATTTCTAAATCCAAAGTTCTGATGTCGTGTTGCATCGGTACCCGGACTTTTTGTTCATGAATCTGGACACTTTTCAAATCACAAACTAGCATGCAGTTATGAGATTGTAATGTTTTCAGAATAGCGTATTAGCGATAAATCTGAGAGTTGATTGATCGACTAAGTTTGTCAAATGTAGCACGAATGAGCTTCAGCTTAATAAACAACTGAGTATTGTATTCGTTTATTCAATAAAATGTTTTCACTATTCCCATTCAATACTCATTTAAGCCAATGTTCCCAACACGTAGTTGTAATCAACCATCGACATCCCGCAACAAACTTTTCATATAAATGGCTATGTTCTTCGATCATCCGGGGGACTACAAGGATTCTACTTATATCTTTGTTCTTAATTTTGTTGCTTTTCAGGCAACAAATAATTTATTTCTATCAAACTTTGAAGACAATGTCTAATAACTCTCTATTTCTCAAAACTGTTTAAGTAATAATACATCAGTTAGATGAATTAATGTACTTAAAACTGGGCGGACGCGTGTGGAGTTGGCTACAGGCGACTCGTGAGGTAATAAGTGCTTTCAAGGACGTGGAGCAAGACAGGTATTTCTTACCCATTATATCGATATTATAAAATTCACTTTAATAGGTTTGCGTCGACCATCGGCTAAATCGGTTGAATCGGTTGTGTCGATACTTTGCTCCACAACATTTTGTTATCGGGCGTGGCGTTTTGTCTATTGTTTGGGTTGCCTATTGTTCGTTGCGCGTGTGATCGAGTGAGCATGAGAAGTCGTGGTTCGCCGGGTAGGGTGGGTCGGTGGTGGGGTACATAATAAATTGTGTTCCAAATTATTCGTTCGCCAACCTCGACAGGCCACCCATCCATCACAGTGTGCTCAACAGATGGCGCAAGTGTGTTAGTGAAGATAATTTTTAGTGCAAAACGTTCGATGTGTTATGTCTGTTTGTCTGTGATATAAATGGTAATAAATGGACGGGGATGGATAAATATAGAAACATAAACATTTTCATAAAAAAAAACTCGCGTTGTTACGCTCTTTGATGATAATTGTTGAAGCTGCTGACCAAAAAGTATGCAGAAAAAATGCAAAACTATCAATTTTAAAACGAGTTTTTTTCCTAAAGGGGACAAAAGGAGACAAACAATTTTGCATAGATCTTGTAGATGGAAGTTTGTACTTTCAGTTCACGTACTTTGTGTTTGCAAATATTTGCAAATAAAGGAATAAGATATCTTGCAAAAACGTATTTTTTTTTACACTTCAACCCCTACAACTGTGTTAATACAATAACTAGTATCTAGTAAATATGCGTCATTTTATACCCTAAAAGTCATCTATGTAAAGTTTTCAAATTCAAATTGAAATAAAAAAGTTACAGCAAAAAAACTGTTTTTTTAAGTCCCACCCTAAGGAAAGTTAGAAAAACTGTGATAAAATGATACGTAGATGAGATAGAAGGTCAATTTCTTCAGCAAAGTTTCATGAAATTAAAATATCTAAAAATCATAAGAATAAAAAGTTGAAATTTTTATTATGAACATAAAAGGACCACTCTAGTCACCACCCAAACCAAAAGATAGATCTTATTTATAAAATTAAATCTCCTGAAGACATCATCTGTCTAGAGTTAATGGTTTTCGAGTTATCGATTTTTGTCGCGAAATTTGTCCATTCGTACCATAGTGTGTTGGTGTAGATTGGTTCAAGTTGCCTCTCAGGCGTTGAGATGAATTGACTTGTTTTCCTAATGAAGTACCTCTATCACACTATGTCAGTGGCCCCAATAGCATCATTACTGTTGGTTCAAATCGGTCCAAATCGGCTTTCTAGCATTGTAAAAAATCTTCTAGTTTCCCATTAAGAAACTACTATGACATTTTGTGAGTGGCCCCAACAGCATCCTTACTGTTTGGTTAAACCGGTCAAACCCGGCTTTTCAGCTTTATTAAAAATCACGTTGTTTTCCCAATGAAAACCACAATTACATTTTGTGAGTGGCCGTAATAGCATCCTTACTGTTGGTTTAAATCGGTTCAAATCTAAAACTGTACTAATTTTCAAATATTTCACTTGACAGCTTATCGTTAACAAAAACGAACCGTGCTGCTACCCAATCCAGTTATCCATAATCCTAGTGATTTCTCGTGGAAGTTTCGGGGTTTGTTGTTTTGAACAGTTTCTATATGATATCTTACAGCACCGTAATCAACACAAGTCACTCCAACAAGACATCATACATGGGTTGGAACTACCAAAACAACGACTTCAGTATTCCAACATAATACACCAATTAAAATGACCAATTGATCACAGATTATCAACAGTTTGAAATGACTGCCAATTGTCATATTTTTCGAAGGTAAAATTGAAAATATTCGGGTTCTTGATTATGATAATCGACAGTCAATTTCAGGTTGACTACATTAATGAAGGACATTCACGTGATTTAAAAAAGAAAACGTTGTAAATGTCGAAAACCGATCTATTTTGTGATCGATTTTCAAGCAATTTCATGTGATAAATAAACACTGGACGGAACGAACTCCGAAGGGTCAACTTGTTGAACATGAAAATGCTTCGTTCTATTGACACCGCATGTAATATTGCAAACGAAGTCAATTTCATAAATGGTAACATTCAATATCTTTGCAGAAAACAACATTTTGGGAGTGGCGAACCAGCCCAGGTGGCTGAAAACCACACTAATAAAGAAACAAACAAAAAAACATCTTGGGAGTTAACCGAAGAATTTCGTAGCATAAACTAAACATTATTTTCTGTGTATGGATTACAATGTGTACAGAAATGCAAAAAAAAACGTGAAAATTCGTGCACGTTCCAGAAGTATCGAAAGACCTGAAATTTTCACACGAATCCTAGTTTGAATCACTTCAAAAATTAAACTCCCTCAGCCATTCCAACCCACGAGGTTACAAATAAATTACCACAATAGAATATTTGAAACAAACGCTAAATAAAAAGAATCTGCCAAAATCGTGGATTTTCTGACCCGTGGATAGTAATCATATTATAATTAACCTCCCTCGTTTCGCTTTGTAAACCTACATAATAATGATAAAACTTGTTGTTAACATTTAACATTTTTAACTTTGATTTAAATTTCCAATTCACTCCTGACCAACGGACGGAATCGCTTAAAAAACGGAACACTCGTCCGCAAATATCCACCTGTACCGTGGGAACTTGAGCAAGTTCATGTGCTCAACTGAACCATAACGGCCCCATTCACGTCCGCCCCTGACGAAGGTCTCTACTGAAACGAAAGTGGGCAAGTTTTACAAAAGAATAATAACATTTGTCCGATGCCACGCTGCTGGTGCCTATCTCATCTGCGACAAGTGTATGCGACGGATCGTTTCGTGTCCCACAGACTACAACCTGGATCACCTTTGTCTCGTGAGCGGGCGGAGCACGATGGAAGATTACTAGCGGCCAAAAGGCGATTCCACACATCTCCTTTGGCATGCCACCGACAACACATGGCGCATTTGAGCTCTATTTAGTTGGAGGGAACTCCACACGAGAAAAGATTATCTCATAGCGATTTGGAATGTACTACTCTTCAGTGAGAAGCCGCCGTCCGCCGTTCGGCCAAAATAGAAGAAGACAAAGTAGAGTGCTCTCACTCTCGAAAACGTCTTGTCTGAAGGAATCTTGACTTGATTTTTTCTTCACGTTGGCTTTTAGACAAGGAATTCGCTTGTTGTTCAGAGCGTTACGAGCGAACGCGCAGTTTTTGAATTCGTGCAAAATTGTCTTCTCCGTTTTTCTTCTTCTTCCTCTCCGGTAAGATGTTTAGTGTGCGGGTGGATTGGACTTTCGTAATACAAAAAGCGTGATGATAAGTAGCCTGTTGAGATGAAGTTTTGGCTAATTTCTCGATGATAATCAAGTTGGCAAGGCCACTCTCAAGAGGATTGATTTGTGTGTCGAGGATGAGCTCTGTTACTGTCACTCTCTTGAATACTCCTACATAAACCGGCGGCCGTCCGGGCTAAGATGGACGATGGAGCTTATTGCGGTGACCAAGTTAGTGCAACAACATCTCACAGTTGACTTCAAAATCCCCGCTTCATACTTCATACGGAGGCTCGAAAATTGAGTGAATTCTGAAAAATTCATACGTTTTCCTCTTTGATGTTGTTGATGTTGTTGATGTTGTAAGGTGCACGAGCTAAGCTTACAATCATTCAAACAAGCGCTCGGAACTAAACTTTCACGCATTTCGCGATTCTCTGCGAATTCATTCGTCTCGAAACCAAATCAACATTACACGCTAAATTAGGCCACTTACGTAGACTATTAACCCAATTCGCACATTGCATTGCATAATGATTCGAATTTGTGGCGCGCACACACACACACATGCACACTTACAGCATGCAGTGGATGAAGTTTGCATCGCGCTGAAGAAGACACCCTCTTCGCACCGCACCAACCGGCAGCAATTTATATTGGGGCATTGCATTTTCAGGCTGGCTGCCCCTCATCTCGCCGTCGCATCATCGAGACAGATGCTTCATCGCGTCAAGCCAAGAAGATGAGCCTCAAAACAAGCGGAGTGGCGAAGAGCAGCTCATACCAGCAGCGCCAAATCCATTAGTCAGGGAAGGAATGCATCTAGTCACAGATCAGAGACACCGGTCTGCTGCCCTCAGTCGGATTCAGGCTCAATCGATCGAAATCGATCGGTTTCAAATTCTCCTTCGCTATTTTGGCAACTACTGGCTGCCATTGCCGGTGGACATTGGCCACCGAACTTTCAGACGCTAGTCGATGATATCTGACAAAAGAGCTGCCCAATCAAACATTCGCGGAGATAATGGATAGCTTGTTTCATTATTATCTAACGAAACCGTTTTGGCTCTCGATCAGTGAAATAAGGAAGCCTTAAGTGTAGTGCACATAGTCGGACGAACTCGGCAGTAGGTTGAAACAATGCACAGACAAAGCTAATGCAATTAGTTCCAATTATTCGCCGGTCGTCCGCCATCGCCGCCGCCGGTGAGATTGGAATTTGGGTTTTTTGGGCAGTTTGAATGCCGGCTCGTTGAGTCGGTTTTATTTGAGTGTTTTATTGATTTGATTCAATAATGGCCACCTATTTGGCTAATCATCAGATATTCATTTTACCAAAGGAATTGGATTGATGGTTTTATTAGTCGATAGTCGATTGTGCGCTAAACAACGTTAAGATTGTTGTGTAATTTTCGTTTTGGATAAATAGTCATGATAGATTTACGGCGATATTGCGGTTCGTATTGGTGATATTGTAATAGGAATTGATCGTAATTTTGAAAGAAATGACTCGAGAGCGAAGCTTGCGGCGTTGAGTTAATTTCCTTTTATTGTTCAATTTTTTTCCGCTAGTTAGGTATTCAACTTCTTTGTGCATGCGATAAATATTTTGGTTATAAGGAAAAAAATCATTTTTATATAAGTCTACTTGGATGCACATAAAATTTGCGTCAGTTCTTAAATTTACAATACCATAAAACATCGAAATGGTAACTTAGATGACACGACGTAGAAATAAGTTGAGGAACACAAAATGGCATTTTCCATATGCCGCTCTTGAAAATCAAGTTCAAACACTTCTTGATACCAATTTTGGTTCCAAGGATCTAGTTCAAATTACTGTCAGAAAAATTCAGGAATCGGGAGTTAAATGGCCTTGAAGAACGGATTGTTGGTGTAAAAATTTGCTCAATCTTATGCTGTATGATTGTTCCCTCATTACCATAAAATAGTGCAAAATCAGGTCATTGACCATCGTCAAAAACATAAGCAAAACGCCAGAACTTATCGGCAGTTCAAATTGATGAATAAGTATTATAAACAAATGTATCACAGAAAAAAAAAATGAATTTTATAACATTCCTTTTTGGTTTTTTTTGCATGCATGCATCCTCATACAGAAAAAAAAAGAATTTCAACAAGCCCGTAAAATTTCCCCTCTTCTAATTCCAAGCCAAAGGAAGTGCAAACAACGAAATTGTTTGCAATCTTTCAACAATGTTTGCAATCTTTCATGCAACAGACTAGATTCAGGCGTTATCTGGATTAAGTTTACATGAGATATTCAATCATTTTCATCCAATTCTAGTATTCCCACGTACATAAAATTAAATTACACAGAAAATCCAATGTTTCTTTTTATCGGTGCATTTCAAGACTGTACCTTTAATTTTCGAGCAGTAGAGGAAAGGCTTGTAAGATGGAACGGCTCGTGAGATGGAACAGCGTCACTTTTGACATTCACAGCGAAAACACTATCGCGCTGACAAGTGTTCACCTCATTTTTTTTTCTATTCTTCAATTTTCATTTGCTTTTTGAGTGAATACACTCATTCGATCCAGCACTTCCAGGTTTCGATGTTCGAAAGTGTTGGCATAATTAAAATAGCAAATTTTTGTAGTACTTAATATGTGAAAATTTCCCATCGATATCAAATGGTTAACATTTGTGTTGGCTAGCATTTTTGATGTATTTTTATGATCCAAAGGCATTTCCAAACAAATCGTAAAGTGAAACAAGTTTTTGATGTTTTGTTTTTATGGCGTCATATTTGTAAGATGGAACACTGTTAGACTTGTAAGATGGAACACATTTTTATTGTTTAAAACATATTAATGATATTTTTTATGATCAGAAATGCCATGGAATCAAAAATAATTTAAAATATAACAATACATTTTTTGAAATTTTAATTTTCGCTGAATTTTGAAAATGGGCCATATTTTTTTTATGACTATAAATAATCAGTTCCGTGGGCAAACTTGGAGTATTTTAGTTCCTCTTTTGAAAGATTTTCGAAAAAATAAATATTATGCATGTTATGAGCAAAAAACGAAAGGTTTTCCATCTTACAAGCCATTTTTTGAAATTGCAATTTATGATGGATTTCAATCATTGGCAATAGCTTTTTTTTGTTGACTATAAATAATCAGTTTCTTCGGCAAAGTTGGAGTCTTTTAGTTCTTCTTTCGAAAGATGTCTTTGAATCTACGAAAAAATGAAAATAATATATGTGACGAGCAAAAAACGGATCGTGTTCCATCTTACAAGCCTTTCCTATACATGTGCGAGTAATGATATTCGATCTGTAATAGTCCTATGATCTATTTCGGAAGAGAACGAATTTGAACTTGTAACGTGTCGTAACGCGAGGAACCAACAGCAAAAAAAATAGGTCTGATGTTGTTATAATACCAAAAACAACGATCATGTTAATTTAAGGCTTTCAAATCCCACACAAAAAAAGAATAATGAATTTTAACATACGCCTCAAATTTCCCCTCGTTTGGTTGCAAGCTAAAGTAAACGTAATCAACGTAATTGTTTACAATTTTTCATACAACAGACCTGATTCCAGCGATATTTGGCTAAACTATATATAATAGGATCTTATTTTATGCCAACTCTAGCATTTCCTTTGTGTGCAAAAGATATCGCAAAAAATTAAATGTTTCCTTCAAACTGTACAGTGTTCAGTCTAGTGACTATTTTTCAACGCTTTACGGACTTCAATTTGTAGTTATCAAATATATTCTTGAAGCTGTTGTATATAATGGCATCCGGAACGCAACGTTCATTATTTTGAGTTTCAAAATAATACATAACAATACATCAATACATCAACATACAATCGAGTAATATTTATGTTTAAAAAATTTCCACCTTGCCGGAGGTGGAATAGCTCAATCTGATGATACTACTTGGGCGTCTAAGAACTTGATCACACAGAAAAAAATAATTAATTTTAACAAGCGCGTAAAATTTCCTCTCGTGTAATTCCAAGCCAAAGGAGCGTAAACAATGATATTGTTTGCAATCTTTCATACAACAGGCTTGATTCAGACGTTATCTGGCTTAAATTTACATGAAATATCCCATTATTTTCTGCCAAATCTGGCGTTCCCTTTATGTGCATTAGATAACGCAGAAAATTCAGTGTTTCTTTTTATCTGTGCAGTGGAGGAAGTAGCACATATTTTGTACTTATATTTCTCTGCCACGTCGTTGTACGCATATACAAAGGCACTGATATCAGGTGTGATACTTACGAGGTTTGCAAAAGTTCACTTTTATTAGAAAAAGTTGACAGCAAAATAAAATAAGGAAATGACCAAAAGAGCACATTCTCGCGACAACTCTTGCTATTATTTCTTCATTTATATTTATGAATGAATAACGAAATTGCATGTTTTGTTTATAGAACAATCGAATGTAATCCCATCATTTTCGAAAAGGGGGAAAGGATTGAACATAGATATGGGCTGATGATTGTTAATACAGTTGTTTGCATCTGTAGCATTTTATGAGATTATAAATGACAATCATAACTTGTCATTCGTTGCACCATGTGGCTGTGATAAAATCACTAACTCTGAACGACAAAAACTGTAGTCAAGGATTTGATTGCTAGTAAGGATCCTCACTAGCCTGGGGCAGAATTTAAATACCAGTTTCCCAATGATTTTTGGGAGCCTTCTGGGTCGTATAAGAATTGTGAAAAATTTCAGCTCGATCGGTGAAACTATAGTTCAGCACCCGCGGTTTTAAATTTTCATAGGATTCTCCATGGAGAAACGTAATTTTGCGGAGAAAACCCTAGCGAGGGACTGTTTGGGATTATTCAGAGCATAGGACACTAACGGATCAATGGAGAGTTGGAATTATTGCGTTATAAAAGGTACCAGCTGTTCATTAAACAACAACGATCCAATTACGAAGAGCTCCTCGAATTGTTCATAATTTGTTTAGATAAAATTCCTCCAAAAGGAATAAGATTCCAAACGACAGGTAGTCTCAGCCGTGTGAGGTGGATGTCAAATATATCTCTTCTTTATAAGTATCGTTTAAGCAGTGCAGTTTCTGTCCCTCGAGTGGATCTGGAGTATTGAGTAGATCTCCACAACTTTCACGACCTACATTACGCTGCAATTGACATGAAAGCCTTCCAAAATCATGTCTTGTCCTTATCAAATGGAACGTGGCTTTTGCCTTTTTCGATCAAAAGTTGAAAGCGACGAAAATTTAAAGATGGTTGCCGCTCTGGATAAGCCGAGAGAAACGAGAGAAGTATTAGGATAACGACGCAAACTCAACGATGATGAAGTTCCCGTCAGAGCTACTAAGATCAGCAACGACTATTCGACCCATTCGGCATTTGTTACGGAGGCTTCAAAAGAGTTCTTTGTTGTGATGAACATCTCCGCCGGTTTTATCGGTGAAACCCCAGAAGATTGGGAATCTAAAGAAAAATATTTAAGAGGTATAGTTGCCTAATATCGTAGCCACTTTTCTATCATACGTCATTTTCATGAAAATTCATTAACATTTATTACCCGAAAGAATGATATATTTTTGTGGAAATAAGTACGATTTTGAACAAAAAAGTGCATTAAAATTATTGAAAATGACTGTGGATTTTATCTCTTCAACAGCACAGCAGCGAGTTAAGGCCCTTACTGTTGTGAATTATGTTGCGGAAAGGGCCGTAAAGCTTGATTCCGACCTCAACGACTCGATCACCAAGGTCCCGAGCCGCACGGATATCTCTTGCAAGTTGTAGAGTACCACCGAAAAATTAAGCCGATGAAGTCTGAGTAGCAGCACATAGAAATACGTGTTTTTTGTCTTACCAAAGAAGTTTTTTTTAATATAATGTTTAAAGTAAATTGTCTGAAAGAGAGATTTCTATAGCATATAGAGCATATCATATTTTGTAGCAATTCAGGTTCAGCGTGGAATTCTCTTTGAAGCGGCCCTACTCCACGCTCGATATTTTCCGTTGAAATATTTAATTCTTTAAATGAATTTTGTGCAAAAGCATATAGTTGAAAATGTTTGGTCCACTATACCGAAAGCTTAGCTTAGCTTGATTGACTGCACGTATCAATGGTTGCTACCCCGTGATTGATCAGAATCAGTGTAATTGCACTATGAATCAACTGAATGTGGCTGGGAGTAACCGGCCATACTCACTGTACACGTTTCATTTTCTAAATTTCTTTGATAATCAATAACGTGAGCTTTGCTGTTTAGGAACCGTGTTGCACCGGCTTGCACCTGTCAACCAAACTCAACTTTCGCCATCGCTCCAAGACTCAGGAAAATCTCTTCGGACACTCCGGATACCCGGTATCCTACAAACACCGATGTTCGGCAAACTTCTCGTCATCAACCAGATCCATCACGGACCAGTTCTATTACCGACATGGTATTGCTGTAGATACAGTTCAGGTAGGTGTCAAACTTGAATTACTCCGATAAAAATTGTTTTTTAAAATCGGAAAACACAGCGGAAAAAAACGTCAAACTTGCTACAAACACCGCCTACTCCTCCTTCACTATACCGGAAGTGTGCGCAAAGTATCATCTAAATGAACGCCCCACACAGACTGAATAAAAATGTACACTGTCTTCGGCAAATTTGTTTTCCATCATTGTTTCTATCTGGAAAATATAAAAAAAACCTATGAGTTTAAGGCTTATTTGACTACATAAAGCATCGTGAATATGAAGAAGTTCAGTTGTAAAAGTAGTTTTTAGAGCTATATAAGGTTACGTATTGTATGTGTATTCAAACATATTGAACGAACCTTTTGGGAGGTCAACAGTCATTATTTGATAAATGTATGATGTTCTAGGCCATGCAAACTGTTTTTGAGTTCAGAACATAGGATCTACAGTAGTAACTATAGCTCTTTGGGCTATACAAAGTTACGCTACGTATTCAATCACATTCAGTGAATATTTTCAAACGTATAAAAACATTATGGCATAAATGGAGATGATCAAGGTCATCCAAATTGTCGTTGAGCTAAGAACATAACGTCTACAGTTGGAACAGTAGGTGTTTGGAGTTTGTAAAGGGACAATATGTAATTAACAATATTGATTGAATAGTGTGGATGCCCAACATACATAATGCGACAATGTTGGGATATTCTAGGTACTCTAAACTGTCCTTAAGTTCACAACATAAGATCTACAGTTGTAACAGTAGTTTTTTGAGCTATATATGGAGCTATATAAGGCCTAATTGATGACCTTGAGCATCGTGAATATGAAAAAGTTCAGTTGTAGCAGTAGCTTTTAGAGCTACATAAGGTTACGATATTGTTCAAATATATTCAATGAATCTTTTGGAAGGTCAACAGTCATTATTTTATATCTTTGAGATCCTCTAGGTAATCCAAACCGTCCTGGAATTCACGGAGATAAACGCATTTAAAGGTTTACAAAGCCCATCTGATGAAAAATCGAGGTTCTGTCATACTCATTTGGACCAAAATCGGAGTATCGACGAGTTTATACACCCTATTTAAGCGAGTATATTCAGTGAATATTTTCAAACGTCAAAATGCACAAGAAGATAATCTTGGGATTGCCTAGGTCATCAAAACTGTCTTGACGTTCAGAATTTAGGATTTACAGTTGTACAGTGGACAAAAATGTACAGTTGTCTAAAATGTACTAGTCAATTCTAAATAACACAATAACAATAAATATTCAAACATATTCAATTAAAATTCTTTAAGTCAAAAACCATAACAATGCAATATGACATGTTCTAGATCACCCAAGCTATCCTTGAGATCAGAACATAGTACCTACACTTGTAAGAAAAGCTATCTGGACTGTGCAAAGTATAATTTATATAATTTGTATTGAAATATATTCATTTAATATTTTGAAAGAACAGCAGACATTATGAGATTATGTCCAAACTTTTCGGGGATTCAAAACTTAACTTCTACAGTTTTTTGGACTGAACAAAGAAAGAATATGTATTTGAACAAATTAAGTGAGTCTTTTGGAAGGTCAACTTATATAATGAGATATCTTGGGATGTTCTAGGTCATCAAAACTGCCCTTGAGTTCAGAATTTAAGATCTATATCTATCAATCTATGAAAGGTGACGATATGCATCCAACACACATCCAGTATAAGCTTCAGTATGTTTCAGTATAAGCTTCTGGGATGGGTAAGTTCAATAAAACTGACCTTGAGTTCAGAACTTAATACATACGGTAGTAACCGTATCTATTTGGGCATAGAATATCCCAAGATAGTCTCATAAGGTCAGTTGGTCTTCCAAGACATTGATTGAATATGTTTGAATACATATCATAACCTTGTAAAGCGGATAAAGCTCCTGTTACAACTGTAGATCATAAGTTCTGGTCTCTTGGTCATTTTGGACGACTCAGCACATCTCATAAAAATATTTCTTACTTTTTACAATCATTTCTTTGTTATTGAACACCAAATCAATCAGAACTCATCAAATTGCTTGTAAAGCTTAGGTCTGAAAGAGTTAGCTCAAAGAACATTGCACTGTACCATCTAAATTGCTTACATTTAGTATCGTAGTCATACGTCAGCATTTCGAGCAACCCAATGGGGCTGTACCTTGTAGTTTTTCTACTATGAGCAAACTTTTTCTGAGTATTTGACTCATACTGCATTGAGGAAAACATTGCTATTTGCCATATGAATAGCATTAAGTCTATGTACAATTTCGTTTGAGTGCTAGGTAAGCTAGAATCTTTAATCTGAATTTCCTTAAGCGTTAGGTACCCAACCAGAAGGGTGTAACATAGAAATATCAATACAATTACAAAGTATGTTGCAACTTACTAATTTTGATATAAATTTGATAATGACGTTTTCATCTGAATAATGGTATACCATAATAAAATCAAATTAAGATAAAAAAACCTTGGGAGGCACATTCTACGTTAAGATCTAAATCATATCAGCTGATTTTACTGCATCTTAACAAAACTGCTACAATGCATGTTTTGTTTATGTTACATCTATATCATAGTTTGCTATAATTTTGTTTCTTTTTGAGGATTTTTTGTTACAAGTTTTACTACATCTGCTATTTAAATTCTTACAACTTTTGTTATGAAACAAGCGTAACTGAATATAAAAACTTGAAACAATTTTGTTTTTTTCTTCTGATCGTGAAATCAAATTTTTTTAGAGGTACCTACTCGGCTGAGTCGTAGAAGTCCGAAGAGCCACGAGTATCTGTTTCCTTGATCATTATTGAGCAAAGTTGAACTCCCCTGATTTTTGACTCCAATCTTCCTTACCTAGAACGTCTACATTGTCTTGAGCAAATCTCAGCAGTGATAACTGGTTATTCCTGCTAGTGAAAACGAAATTCAATCCGCATTTCTTCATTTGTTGTCTGAGCGAATGGTTAATAATACTAAACTACACGGATACGCGTTTCATGTCCTTCATTATAGATGTGAGGGTAAACAACGTCCTTCCATAATATGACTTACAGGAATTAACCTAGTTGATCACCTTTTCGTGATGAATTACGGGTGTAAGATCTGTTGAATGACCACGCGAGAAAATTGTTGTTCATGTGGATCTTATTTCGTTCTTTTATGAGACTTTTGTTCATTCAACCTTAGTACAATTCGAGCTCCATCGGTAAAGGAGCGGCAACAAAGCAACACCATGCTGGAGGTGGCTGAGTTCGATTACCAGTCTGGCTAGGATTTTTTCGTTAACGAAAATTTGTCGGCTTCCTGGTCATTGGGCTTGATTGTACTTGCCATACAATCATACTCATGCGAAAATAGTACCTAGCATCGCAAAAACTCTTAATTAATAACTGTGGAAATGCATTAAGAACCCTAAGTTGAGAGCAAGCAAAAGCAATAAGCTAGAAACGATAAGACAGAGAAGAGACAATTCGAAAGATCTAAGTATGCTGTACCTAAATTAATTGTAGCAGCATTATGAAAATGTCATTTTGTATTACTCAATTTAGATCTCCGTCATATCATGTAAGTTATCATTTAATGTTTTCGTGGTCTTGTAAATTTAAGAACAAACGCAAATTTTTATTTAATGAGCCACTTTTTTCTGTGCATCGAGTTACACCTTAATTTATATATTTTTTTTAAAAGCGTTCAAGGAAAACATCTTGCCCCTTGATTAATGGGAATGGCCATTTTGATATCGATTTCCTGACTACTTTCAAGAACAGGTAATGTTCGTACCATAACGTAGTTTGAACTCAGTGCTTTTATATATCTTATTTGATACCCATTTCCAAATTGTTACCTATCGCCATATGTGTTACTATATGTAAAAATAACTATACGTCAACTATAGACATTTTTTGAATATTTTGAAGAGAAAGATTATTTTAGTCCTTATATTTAAAAATAGTAATAACCCAGTGATGATGTTGTTTTGAGAAAGAAATAATTTCTCATCACCATGTGGCTCTAGGAGTAGACAGCACTCTTTTGCTAGAACAAAATTGTTAAGAGAAAGTATTGATAGTTCCCTTAGCGCACGGCAGGCAGTGAAAATTGAATAGAAGTAGTTTGAAATTGAGCGGAGGGCATTGTGAGGTAGTATTTAGAAACAGGCACACAATCTTTTGCCAAGCATCCCCATGCGGAGTTGGTCAAGACAGGAACGAATGTACCACCTTGACTGACAAAAGAATGTGCGCTTGATCGTGGTTATATACTACCGATAGCTTAAATGGTTCTAACGAACTGTCTATTCGCACTACCCCTACATGGAAGAGAAACTATCTCCCGCTCATTTTGGGTTTATTTTTGGCATACGACTTCTGCTTTACCTAGTGC
>JASCZW010009104.1:0-44994 GCA_034211315.2 Aedes japonicus
ATGATGTCGTAAAAACATGCGCCTTTCATAAGTCACTTATGTATTTTTCTAGAACATTTGATTTAACTTTCGACTTAATTATGACCAAAACAGCGCAATTAACCGACCTTTTTTATAACATCTACTAGGTCGCATAGAAAGTTTTAAGTTACACTGCATAACATGCGTTTCAAATGACACTGTCTTTTCTAGGTAGTTTATAGAATCAAAACAATCAATAGGCTTAAATCAAGTTATTAAACAGTGAAACTTAATGCAGAAATACCTGAGCACAACAATTCAATCCAACAAGTGTCAAACTAGCAGATGTTTGTGGTGAATATGGTGTGTTTGTTTATGAATTCCGGCCGTTTTTTGCAAATTTTCCAGCATCGATTAAGATACAAATCTAGCCCATTTTGTAAGATATCTTCTTAAAACCCGGTTGGCAAAATTGTAAGAATTGAGTAAGAAAGAAAACTGATCAATAATCTAAGAACATTTTTTTTATGTTTTAAAAACACTTTTAATCGACCGTGTAGTAGACTACATGTGTCTAATCCACCATGACGATTTTTTGATGACTCCAACAGAGGATGGTTACAGAACTTGCAAACGGCAAATATAATAATAGATATTTTGGCCGATTTTTTTATGTCGATGGCGACCTAAATTTTGCAAGAGTAAAGCCAAAAGTGACACCATTAAAGCTGCTTCGCATATGATTTTTGGTTAAGTATATAAGCATTAATAATCTTTAGATTTCTGATATTTATTGAATAAGCATTTGGTCAAAACCGATTACTATTTTTTATATGAGTTGTGCATATTCTTCTCATTATCAAACGTATTTTTCACAATTATAACAATCTAAATAATCTTTGATAACTTCTGTTCGTTTGAAATTTCCCAAATTTGCATGTCATATTCATGTGTTTCTACAATTGTTTTTATTTTGGAATTACTTGATTATAACCTATTTGTTATGATGATGCTAGAGACTTCAAGAATAAAGACGCATCGTCATGTTAGAACGTGTTGCGCGTACTCAAAGCATCTTGAAAACGTATTATCAGTCCCTAACTTTGTATTAAAAACTTCTTATGTGACCTTAAAGAACTTGCAAATAGAGCGATTTATTGCGCTGTGCGTTGGTCATATAAGAAACCAAAAATAAATAATGTGTACTCAGAAAAACACATGAGATCATGTCTTAATTATTAATTTTTGAACACCACCATAACAAGTTGTGTTACTTGAGTATGGTCGTTTGAAATCCCTCTTCACTCTCTTTACAATTTAAAAACAAATTTCTTACTCGAGAATTATTCAAGCAAATGAAACCAAATTTGAAATCTGGGAGTTTTTGAGACAGAACTTCTATTTATCCAAAAATGAATTTCTGCCTGTCTCACCCTTATAGACTGGGACACTATTAAACCGATTGGCGTGAATATTTGTATGCAGGGATTTTAATAGTTAGGAAAGATTCTTATGATGGTTTAAAACCCTTCTCTCTCTGAAAGGGGGAGCTTCCATACAAATGAAACTCAAATTACTGCCTAACTCCAGAATTAATCAAGCAAATGGAACCAAATTTGGCATGCGGGGTTTTTTAGACTAGACATGTTTATTAGTGGTTTGAGACCCCTCCGCTCTTTAGGCGGGTGGGGGGTGGCGGGGTGTTTGGTTCTGTAAAACAAATGAAATACAAATTTCAACCAAACATGAGAATCATCAAGACAACTTAAACACAAAATGTACACTTCTCGGGTAAAAAGCATGTTTTGATAGAAGTTTGAACCCCTTCTTAGTCATAATAAAAAAAAACGCATTCCGAAAAACAACATTAAACGCGCCATTTCTATTGAATTTTCATTAAGTTGGTTGCAAGTGTTCAGCAATACAAACAAATCAACTTTAGTACTTGTACCCGGTTTAATACAATTAAAAAAAAAAAGTTTCAATAGAACAAAACGATTTGAATTTTGGAAAAATCTTACAGGTTTTGTTCGATTCCCCACTCTTGGCTTTTAATTTTTAATTTTGCGGATAGTTTCTCATTTTGCTGGACTATTGGTAGCTCCTTAACAATTACCGCGAAAGCTGAGAGCACTAAGCTGAGGGCAGGTAATGGCTTATTACGATAAACAAATGCCATGAAAAAGAAGCCGAAGTTTATTCAACGCCCTCATGACGTTCGTCTGTTAAAAAGCCCCGCTACATGCAGTAATTCGCTTCTAAGGAGCTACGCATAGATGGACAGAGAATGCCTGCTGCTTATAAAGGACATCGGTGAATCTTCCCGAAGGCGTCAGAAATAGAAGAGATAGCTGAGATGTATCTCTTGCTCTATTTCACCCTCGCTTTTGCCCAGAATCCCCTGAGGAACGAAGACAAAGCTTATCATCATTCGTTTATCCTGAATACCATCACATGACGGTGGCGGTGACATTTCGTATCCACAGATGCGGCCTGGCTCAACGCTCTGATACACGTAAAACCTGCCGCAATTGAACAGAATATCCCAAGCCACATCTAGAGCTAATTTGTTGCCTCCCTGCCACATGATCCATTTATCCACGTCACCACCGGTTCCAAACCGGGCTGTCCACCAGCATAACATTCAATTGTCTTACGGCGTCGTTTCGCTCTCTTTTTTTTTGGCGCGCATTCCTTCGCTGAGAGAAACAACGACGAAAACCCATTAGATCTAACTGCGAACGCCAAAATTGGATACTTTCTACATGATATTTATATTCACGCAACTTCAGCGTCCGCGAGTGATCTTTGTGGATTCGCTGCGAATTCGCGACAATTTACGTGATGGCTTCTGATAACGCCGGAGGCTGGGATGGTGGTTTTTGCCCTGGGGATATGGAGACAGACAGGTGGGACGCTGAGGGACAGTGGCTGTTTATTTTCGAATTACATACCACAATGTTGAATAGTCTAACCATTGATAGCTTTTCCAATCGGGCTGATTTATGAAAGAAAGAGTTTCCGATAATAATTGTCACCAGCCACCATTTGTCGGTTATTCTTTTATTCAGATTCCTGTTTTGACCACAACGGTAGGTCTGCCGCTGCTAGTGGTTGAAACCAATTTACAAAACAATGCCGAAAAGACAAGTTGCTCGGGATTATAGTTGTCGGGCTCCAAATGAAAGATTCTCGTTCTGAGCTTTAGTTTTCATTTGCTTGAAAAACCTATATGAATTTCGTAAAACCTCTAGGAGATTTTAAAGTGTGTACATGGGACCATCCACAAATGAAGTAATATATCAATTGTTTCTTACAAAAAAAAATCAATTGTTCCTTTTTTCATGCAGATAACTCAATCCCTACTAGACCTGTGCGCCGATCTATCTTGAATCGGCGGCGATGTGTATGGTATTTTCAAACGGCGGTCGTTCATGGCGGCGGCGCGAATCGGCGAGGGCATAATTTTTCACCTCAGCATTTTCATATGCTTATCTTTTTTAACTGTTTTGCTTTTTCGTGCACTGTAAGGGCACTTTAGGATCTGCCTAAGTCTGTTAGCTGTTTTGATAGCAGGTCTGGAGATCCATTGTACGACTAAGATCGATAATTAGACGTGTGTATGTGTTTATCTGAACATACAACGTTTATCTGAACGTACTGAAATGTACAAAATATGAGACATAACTTACCTGAAAAATCAAAAATCGTAAAAATCCAAATTATTCTTAAAATCTCAAATTCTAGATATCTAAAAATCTACAAAAAATCTCAAAATCTTAAAATCTAAAAATCTAAATCTTAAAATCTAGAGATCTTAAGATCTAAAAATCTTGATATTAAAATCTAAAAATCTAAAAATCCAAAAATCTGAAAATCTAAATATTCTAAAATTCTAAAAACTTATAAATCATTCAAAACACATTCATTTACCAAAATCTAAAAACTCAAAACATAGGTATCTAAATATATAAAGAGCTTAAAATCTTAATATGCATAAATCTTAATCTCTAAAAAAATATGAAAATCTAAAAATCAAAAATCTAAAAATCAAGTAACATCTAAATATCCGAAAATCTAAAATTCTTAAAATCTAATAGTCTAAAAGTCTAAAAATATAAAAATCCAAAAATTCAAATTTGAAAATCCAAAACAAAAAATTCTCATATTTTAAAATCAAAAAATCTAAAAACTCTAAAATCTTAAAAAATCTAAACATCTAAAAATCTTAAACTCTAAAAATTTAAAAATCTAAAAAGCAAAAATCTAAAAATGTAAATATTTAATATTTAAATATCTGAAAATCTAAAAATTCCAAGAATCTTAAAATCATAAAATCATGCAAATCTAAAAAATACAAATATAAAAATCAAAAAATTTAAAAATTTGAAATATCTAAGAAATCCAAAAATCTGAAAATCTAGGAATCTAAACATAAAAATAAATTAATCAAATAAAAATTCTTAATGTCTAAAAATCTTAATATCTTCGTATCTTAAGAAAATATCAAAATCTTTAAATCTATAGATCTGAAGAACTAAAAATCTAAGAATCTTTAAATCCAAAAATCAAAAAAATCTAAAACTTTAAAAATTTAAAAATCTTAAATTAATGTAATCAAAAAATTGTCTTTTTTTAATCTTAAAATCTTAAGATGCAAAAATCTGAAAACCCATAAATTTAAAAATCTAAAAATCTGAAAATCTTAGTATCCAAAATTCTTAATATCTAAAAATCTAAAAAACAAAAAATTGAAATATCCTTATATCTAAAAATTTAAAATCTTAAAATCTAAAGAGCCGAAAATCTCATGTGGACCTTTAAATCCTATGAGTCTCAAGATCTAAAAAATCTAAGAATAAAAAAAACCAAATATATAATTATCTAAAAATCTAAACATCTAAAAATCTAAAAATTTATAAATCTCAAAATTTAAAAACCTTAAAATCTAATTATCTAAAAATCTTCAAATCTTAAAATCTAAAAATCTTAAAATCGAAAATTTCAAAAATTTAAAAATCTAAGAATTTTTCTTAGATTTCTTAATTTTAAAATCTTTAAATCGTTAAATCTTAAAATCTTAAAATCAAAAAACCTTAAAATTCAAATATCTGAAAATTTTAATATGTAGAAATCTTAATTTCTAAAATCTAAAAATCTGAAAATCTGAACGGATAAAAATCTAAAAATCCCTAAATTCGAAAATCTATATATCTTTTATCTTAGATCATCCAAAAATCTTGAAATCAAAAAATTAAAAACCCTAAATCTTAGAATCTAAAATCTTAAAATCTGAAAATTTAAAGATCTAAAAATCTAAACATCTAAAAATCTTAAAATCTTAGAATCCTACAAATCTTTCAATCTCAAATTCTTAAAATCTTTAAATCTGAAAATCTAAAAATCTGAATATCTCTTTATTCAAAAATCTCAAAATCTCAAAACTTCTAAAACTCAAAGCTCTAAATATCTTCATATTCAAAAATCTAAAAATCTCAAAACCTTGAATCTAAAAATCTAAAGAGCTGAAAATCTATAAATCTAAAAATCTAAAAATCTAAACATCTACAAGTCTAAAAATTTAGAAATCTGAAGATCTTAAATCTATACATCATCAAATCAAAACATCTCAATTTCCAAACTTTTTAAAATTCTTTAAATAAAAAACCTAAAAAATTTTAAAATCAAAAAATTTAAAAACCTAAAAATCTCAAAATTAAAATTTAAAATCCTAAAATTTAAATATCTTATCATTTAAAATCTTAAAATCTTAATATTAAAAAGTCTCAAAATCTTGATATTTAGGAATCCTCAATTTTAAAATCTTAAAATTAAATTCAAAAATCTAAGAATCTTAAAATCTTAAAATCTTAAAATCCTCAAATCTTAAAATCTTAAAATCTTAAAATCTTAAAATCTTAAAAACTTAAAATCTTGAAACGTTTAAATCTTTCATCTTCAAATCTATAAATTCAAAAACCTTAGAATAAAAAATATTGATTTTTTTAATTTCTTATATTAATTTTAAAATATAAAAATCTCAAAAGCTCAATATAAAACAATCTTTATGTTTGAAAATCTGAATATCTTTTTATCCTTATATCCAAAAATCTTGAAATCAAAATATTTGTTAATCTTCAAATTTTAAAACTACAAATCTAAAATTCTAAACATCAATATATCAAAAAATTCAAAAATCTAAATATCTAAATATCTTGAAATCTTGAAATCTACAAATCTTAAAACCGTAACAGGCAAAAATTCCAATACCTAAAAATTTTAAAATCAGAATATCTAGGAGCCTCAAAATTTAAAAATCTTAAATTCTAAAATCTAAATATCTAAAAATCCCAAAATCTAAAATTTTGTCAGGAAGCAAATGATGCATAAAACCATTTATGATATACACTGATAGGCAAAATAAAGTGCCCACCTCATCGTTTTTTCAATTTCTCTCATTTACTTGCTTCAAATTAAAGTAAACACACTGTATTTTTTTTTATTATCTTATTTTTTATATTCTTTTTAAGTTTCACTCATGGAATACTGCAAAAAAAAGGAGTTTTACTTGAAGAAAAATAAATCAATTTGTGTTGAAAAAAGAAACAGTGACAAAATAAAGTGCCCACTTCATTTAGGCTACAGAAAACATAAATTAAAGTAAAATAAAAGCATTTCAATAGTTGATATGTCTTCCTTTGGCCTTCAGGACCTCCTGCAGGCGTTTCGACATGCTCTCGACCAGGTTCTTTAGGTGCTGTGGATCTAGCTCTTGCCAGGCGCGCTCCAGGGCTTCAAAATAGCTAATTTTTAATGGTAACACCAGTTTTGTCAATCTTGGCATCGAGAATCGCCCACAAATTCTCGATGAGATTGAGGTCCGGGCTTTGTAGAGACCATTCCAGCGGTTTGATTCAACAAGACCGGAAGAAAGACTTGGTCTTCTTGGCAGTATGCTTCGGGTCATTGTCCTGCTGGAATACGAACTTCTCTTCAAGGCCCGGCTGGATCAGCGAAACCTCCAGATTTTCTCGCAGGATGTTGATGTAAGAATCTGCCGTCATTATCCCGTCGATTTTCACAATGCTTCCCACTCCACCCCACGAAAAACACCCCCAGACCATCACATTTCTTCCTCCATGCTTCATCGTGCCTTGGATGTGGCGCGCCTGAAGCTCCTCTCCCGATCTGCACCAAACACGAACCCGCCGCTTTCGGTTAAACAGCTCGAATTTTGATTCGTACGTCCAGAGAACCGTTTTCCAGAACTCTAGGGGCTTATCAGCATGCTCCTTAGCAAACTTAAGCCGTTGGGCTTTGTTTGGCGTGCTGATAAATGGGCGCTTCCGGGCAAGTTTGCTATTCAACCACTGTGATACGAGAAGGCGACGAACACTTCGAACGGAAACTGATAACTGAAGGGTTTCCTCGATCTCGCGGACAGTTACCTTCGGGTTCTTCTTGACTTCGCGCATGATCTTGGTGTCCGTTCTCGCATCCGTTTTCCGCTTCCTGCCTCTGCAAGGGCGATCCACCACTGATCCAAACGTTTGAAGCTACAGAAGAATTTTGCCAACCGCTGCCTTACTGATACTGTACTTCTTAGCGACAGCCCGGTGCGATTAACCGTTTTACACATCACGAACGACCAATTTTCGGATACACAAGGGAATTGCTTTCGAAAGGACTGCGTTCTTCATTTTTTTTCAATTGAATCAAATGCGATCACGTATACAAATGCATCAGGTTGAGCCGTTTGCTTCAAAACATGTCAAAATATCAAAACATAAACAATCGAGGGGTCTTCCAATGGAAACTTATCGAAAATACATCGATTTTTTAAGTGGGCACTTTATTTTGTCACTGTTTTTTTTTTCAACACAAATTGATTTGTTTTTTCTTTAAGTAAAACTCCTGTTTTTTCAGTATTCCATAAGTGACACTTAAAAAGAATATAAAAAATAATATAAGAAAAAACTACACTGTGTTTACTTTAATTTGAACCAAGTAAATGAGATAAATTGAAAAAAACGAAGAGGTGAACACTTTATTTTGCCTATCAGTGTATTTTAGAGCAGCAATTTTTTTCCACACATCGCGGTTAACCATTATTATCAATATGCTCACTCGCGGTGTTAATTTTCACAACATTTAAGATGGAAATTTTACTATTTCTAAATTAAACTCACTCGCGAAATTTCCAAAAGTTTCAAACACAAAAATGTACTCTGCAGTTGCTAGAACAAAACAACAAAGCTGATCACCGTCTCACACTCACACCCCCTGGATGTGCATCGAGATGTCATCTTTTGTCATCAGTAATAAAGGCAGTTTTCTAAACGACTAATGTACATAATTGAAGGGACGTTTGCACGGTGAAAAATTTCATTTGCGCGCCTCAAATTGCTCGGCGGCGCAAAGTAGCACAATTCTGAAAAAAGACGGTAAAAAACACTTTCACCCTATTGTCATCATTTTATTGACTAGGCGTCTTGAAAAGAGTAGCTCAAAATATTATTTCGCATCTTTTGAAAAAAAAACACGCCTAACTTTTCATAAGGGCTTAACTTAACTTTCAAATGCTATCTTTTTACAGTTATGAGATAACGGGTTGTTGTCTTGAACAAAGTTATAGAGCAGATAATTTTAAGAAAAGTTGATGAAGACACTAAGTTTCTAGAGCCCAACGTAAAAGAGATATGAATGGTTTTCTTTCAGCACTACCTCAAAACTGGTTTTTTGAGATAATTAGTACTTTGTTCAAATTTGACGATTTCAATGAGTTCTAAGAAGTTGTAGAAATTATTAAAATACACATTTTTGTTCAACGAACCAATGCTATCTGATGACCACATTTTGATATATGGTGATTGAAGTGTCTGTGTGACGTCATAATGAATCACCTCAAAAAAGGTGGGAGGGTCCTGGCATTGTCTAAAACAGATTGTATTTGAAAGAATATCTCACGAACAAGTATTCCTGAAATTTTCAGCGTTGGGTACTGAAGGGTACTTAGTAAAACGTCAGTTTGAAATACATAGTAAAGGTTATAAGCCAATTTATATTTCGCATGTGACGTAATGTTCAACAAACTAAAAAAATAAATGCGGGTCCTGGCAGGGTCTCATATTAATTGTATTTAGAAGAGTATCTTGTGAACTAGTAATCCTGAAATTTTCAGCGTTGACTACAACCCGTTATCTCATAGCTGTAAAAGTTAGAATTTGAGAGTTTAGTTAAGCCCTTATGAAAGCTTAGGCATGTTTTTTTTCAAAAGGTGCGGGATAATATTTTGAGCAACTCATCTGAAGACACCTAGTCAATAAAATGATGACAATAGGGTGAACATGTTTTTGACCGTCTTTTTCAGAATTTTGCCACTGTGCGGCGTGGGCAAACACTGTAGCGGCACGCCGGTCTAAAAATAGGGGTGGCGGCGGCGTACAGATCTAATCCCTGCATAATAATATTAGCACACGAACTCGTTAATTGCACGCACCTTATTAAGGACAGTCCACCGGGCCAATAAATTTGCACACGTTCGCAGCAGCTATGGTTAAATTATCAAGATCGCAAAAAACACCGTGTGAAGTGTTGCGTTGCGACCCGTTTGCAGAAAGCATGCTTTCACGACACTACATCATTTAATTTGTTGTTCGTAAACTGGGTGTGTGGCATATGCTGAGCTGTATACCATCCATGTTGTAATTATGATTTCAGAGGTCTCTACAAACTTTAAATAATGAAATGTATAAAGTGCCTTTTTTGCTGATTTGGTCTAGAGTCATTATACTAAGGAAATGGTATCGATTATTCGGTCAAACAATACTCATAAAAAAATTCCAAATTGTTTAAAATAAGTTTGTTGAGATAGAACATCATACCTTAGCTCGGATAGTATGTGTCGAATATATAAAAAATGTTTAATGTTTTTAGGTGACGAAACACAGAATTTGAGAAACAAGGCAATTCTTTCAACGCTGAAGCCCCCCTTCTGCTGCTAAGCAACAAAAACCTCTTATTATTTTAATGTTGGCAAAGCTTAAACAAAAGTTTTAATTCCAACCCTATGGAAAACGTTCCTTCTTTTGCAGAATTTCAGATGAACGAATTCCAGTACCGTCAGATTTAATTAAAATGCATAAATGCAAGCTTTGTCCGCATGCAATCAAACGATTCCACATGGAACGGACCTTCTCCCACCATTTCAGGTAGCAACTGGAGTGGATCACTCGAGTGTGGTTTGAGAAATATTGCCCAGCTGAACTTTTGGCAATTCCGGTATATGCAGGGTCACACTCATCCGAAATCCCGTCACCGAATTCAATCGTTCAAGGCCTGGATCCGCTCCTTTGGACATGGCAGCAGCGGCTGGTCGTGTAACTCCTCGCGGGCCTATTGGACATGAACGTGCCTGGACGTCTCCACCATCGTGTGTACGTCCGTCCATGTTGCATGTTGCACTCGATACAAAACGTAATAAATAATACAACATGATTGTGCTCTAATTAAAATAATTTATGTCCGGTGAGTGCACATGAGATGTACCAGTCTCGAATTTTTATATTTACACTGCCGTTTGGCATGAGGGTGTTCCATGCAGAATAATAGTTCGAAAGGATGAGTGCAACACAAAAGATTTCAACAATATTGAACAATTCTGGTTAGTGCTTTTTCCAGTACATTAAATGTAACGTATTGTAAGCACTACAAAATAACACAACGACCTTTTGTATTCGATGGAGTACCCAGCTGCCTTTTCTATCGGAGCAAATATGTTTATTAATTTGAAATCAATCAACAGAGTGGACCGTTTGTCACAATAATATTGACATATGTGTCCTCCCTTAGCTCAGTTGGTAAAGGCGAAACTACAAAGCAACACCATGCTGGAGGTGGCTGGGTTCAGTTCCCGGTGTGTTCCAGGAATTTTTCGCAAGGGATAGCGTTTAATTTTACTTGGCACACATTCATACTAATGCAAACAATGGCAGCTTTAACGAAAAAATATTAATACAAATCATTTCTCTATGTTTCTAATGAAAATTCGCACTTTCTTCTTCATTCCTCCCATCAAACGCTGCACACCTCCGGAGTCTACTTTCTTGGCACATTGGTTCCACATTTTGGTCATCTGAATCGCGTCCTGAGCCGTTTTTCCACTTTTCTTAAGCTTCCGCTTCATTGTTGCACAAAAATCTCTCGATGGGCCGGAACCTCGAGCAGTTGGGTGGATTTATGTTTTTATCGATGAAATCTACGTTATTATTGCGAAACCGCTGGATGACTTCCCGGCTGTAGTGGCAACTCGCCAAATCTGGCCAAAACTTCAAGTGACCTTTATGTTCTATAATGAAATGTACCCACTTAGATTTTTTTTACAGAAATCTGTAAAGTTTTACCGAATTCTCAACAGCTGAACGTTCGGTAATCCGATTTAACGGATTTCGGTGAAATTTTACAGGTATCTGTTACAAAATTACCGGATTTCGGACCGGTCTCGAATCACCTTAGAAAGATTTATTGTCTTCAAAAGCCTTCACATGCCAAATTTAGTACCATTTGTTTGATTAGTTCTCGATTTATGCTGAAATTTGTGTTTCTTTTGTATGGGATCCCCCCTTTCAGGATGAGGGTGGGTCTCAGATTGCATTTCCATTTGCTTGATTAGTTCTCGAGTTATGCCAAATATTGAGTTTATTTGTATGGGAGCCCCTCTTTCCAAAGGGGAGGGTTTCAAACCATCATAAGAGCCTTCCCCAGCCCAAAAACCGCCTGCATTCAAATTTTCCCACCAATCATGAATGGAATGATGAAAATTTGTTCACTGAATAGTTGCCCAGATGCTAATGGTGCACAACTCCATTTAACATTTTCATCTTCACGTTTTGAATAACAATCACAACTCACTAGATCTTCGACAAACAGAACACTTTGATCCGTTGATGACTGTCGAATATCGATCCAGCGATTAATATTATTCCTGATCACTCCCGCTCAACTGTTCCTGCGCAAACCGCTATGTTGCTTCACGAAATTAACGCCGCCCGTTTTTTTTTTCTTTGGCATTACTTCTCACCGGAATTAATTTCAATTATTGACAAAGTTACGCTCGGTCTATGCAAAGATTGTTTACAAATTCTGAGGAGGAAACTGGGCGGAACGAAACTATCAGCTGACGAGGATTGTTGCCAACTCAGAGGAGAATATTATATATCTTTCAAAATTGTTGCTCATGGTAAATTATGTTACATAGCAAATTAGCGAATATTTTGCTTCCAACACAATAAATATATCTTAAGGCAACGAAAAACATCTGACACAACATGTTTAGCACAGATGTATCTCACATTTTGAACATGCCAAGATCCAGTAGTTGAAAATATCAAGATATAAATCTGGCAACTGTCGATGATCGATGATTCTCCGGCTCGCTTGAAGCGTAGTGTGTGTGCTGTCGAAAGTGTAGCTTATATTTTTGAGAATCTCGAAGTTGCAAATCGCTCAAATGGATCGTCAATTTTTACTTTGGGCGCGAGTGATTTTACGAATTGCGCTGTTCTGCTACATTGACAATACAATGCCCTGGTTTGTTTCTCGTTTGGAAATTTCGGAAGCAGTTTTTCATTTAAAAGTGCTTGAAAGAACAAAAGTGAATGTTCTTAGGAAGAAAAATCCAGCACGAGAGCTGTGAATCATTTTAATAACTGTGAAAATGTGGATATCAATCAGAATAATTAATGGAAAAATCATGTGATGAGTCCTTTAAAAGTGTTAGTTTGAGAAGCAAATGGCGAGTTTGTGTTGGTGTATTGGGTTATCGAACCAAGTTTTGAAAACTACCAGATTAAAGTGAATTCAAAGTGTTTTGTTTAATAAAATTTTCTTTAAAAAGTGAGAAAAACACAATTCTACTCAGTGAACATGCACAGGAAAATGGAAAGTCATGATTTGTTACCGAAAAAGGCTTAAAAGAATTTTTGACAGAAAGAAGAAGAAAAAGAAGCAGGCAATCATCATCATTGCCCAAATTAATTACGACTTCTTCAACCTTAAACCCCGTTCACATTGCAACCTACATTACGTAATCTTGATATCAAATGCCGCGCACATCATTTTTGGTGAAAACTGAAAACAACCCGAATAGAAAATTACCATTAGCTGTATGATCATTATTAAACATTTTCCATTAATGTTGTAATCACCATTATACGTATCATGAGTTTATAATGCAGGTGTAATGTAAGAAACCATTCAAACTTTAAAAAACCATAAATAGCGTATTCTATATATGATAATGATTTCATAAACAAGAAATTAAAAATGCCGTATAGTATACCCTTTGGTCATTCATTGTATGATATAACGAAGGAAAGATATGAATTATGGTCACGATAAAAAAAAACAGGAAACTGTCTTAACAATATGTTATTTTTAGTTTATTATCACAAAATGTATGATCTCATGTTTTAATACTTATCATTATAATATGTATTTGTAAGGGAGCGGTTTTATATAACTCTATTCTAACTGAATTTTAATCCACTTGTGAACAGTATTGTTGACCTTAATGATATACCTTTGATGGTTGATTGATGAAACCTCAAACCAATCATTTAATGTTCTTCTTGCCAGTGTTGGAGTGAATAAAAAATATGTGCCATTGAAATATTTCAAAATCTCTTGAATTTATCTAACTATTGTATCCTCATTTTCGATAAAAGAAAAATAACAATCCTAATGAGCTTTTATCATATGTTTTATATTGGAGTTAGTATGAATGACTGTACTGAACATGAAATGGTTAAAATATTTAAATTTAACGGTTTTTGAGTATTCCCTCCAATTCTGTGCATTTATCACAATGACAAGCTTTTAATAAAACAAATGTCAACATCAAAGGTGTGTTTTTATTTACTTCGGTTGGAAGAAAACAAACAGGAAAAGTATTATTCATAATGATATCATGATTGTAGCAGTTATCATCATGACTGAAATTCTCATATAATATTACTATACTGTAACGATATCTATTATCTTTTATATCGTATTTATTATTAAATTATGTTAACGTATATCGTAATGATTGTAAAAATTTAATATGATATAACCTAAAGTGAACGATACCACCTAAAGTAAAACTCCAGAAAAAATATTATTCACAAATGATTAACTGTATAATACACCGGAAATTTTGTTCGAAAATAATTCCTTTTTTGTATGGTAACGATACTTAACAACCTATTAGTGTTATGGTAAGATCTTGATTTACCATAACATATATCATCGATATGATACGGTTTATCTTCAGTAATTCAGTAAATGGTATAATACAGTATGTAAAAAAAGTTTATCCACTTCTTCTCACTTGGCACATTTGCTTCAAATAATCCACCAAAACATTGAAAAACGATTTTAATATAAAGTTTATTTCTCAAGGGATGAAAAGAAAGTCGAATAACGATAATTTGATGTAAAAGCATGAACTGTTCGTGTCTGAGACCAAATATATAAGAAAACGATAAAAAATAATGCATAATAAGTATATCCACCATAATCCTGAAAATCATTCAATATTTCATGTGACCTCCCTTGGCTTCAAGTACAGCTTGACATCGTCGTGGCATTGACTGGACAAGCTTGGCAGTCGTTTCTGGTGCGATTTTGTCCCATTCAGTTACAACAACTTGTCGTCATTGCTGAATGCTTGATGGTTTGTGTTTCTGATCCTTAATTTTCAAAATAGACCAGAGATGTTCTATTGGATTAAGGTCAGGAGACTGTGCTGGCGGCTCCAAAATATTGATTTTCTTTTCCTTAAACCATTGGGATACCAGCTTCGATGTGTGCTTTGGATCCCCATCTTGCTGGAACGTGTATCTCCGGCCCAGCTTCAGTTTTTGTGCACTTGCTGAAAGTTTTCGCTTCAGTATTTATGTCCAGATAAACCTCCTTTGTCATTATTCCGTCAATGAATTCGAGTTCTCCAACGCCAGACAAAACCATCGAGCCTCAAACAATGGCTCTACGTGCACAGAAAATGATAAAAGCTAGTTAAGTTAGTTGAAAATTAATGATGTTGCAATAACTCACCTCCACCATGTTTGACTGTAGGCTTTAAACACTGAGTTTTCAGACTTTCACCGGTTCTGCGCCATTTTCGTGTGATACCATCAGACCCAAATAGCATTATTTTAGTCTCGTCTGACCAAACGACCTTTCTCCAATCATCGACTGTCCACGTAATATGATCTCGAGCCCACTTCAATCGTTTTTTTATACATTAATTGTTATGTTATGTATTCTCCGTGCGAGGAGTAACGATTATGATGTAGAAGGAGATGTTCGCTCATCACCATGGGGCACCAAGAGTGAACAACAATGTTTTTGGCTAGAATGAAAGATGTGAAGAAAGTGTTGAAAGGTTCGTCAGAGTGCGGCAGGTAGGAAAATCTAACAGATGTTTTTGAAAATTGAGCGAAAGGGGTATGTATCCAGTGGTACTCGAACCATGGACGTCAATCTTTGCCTAACATCCCACTGCGGGGTAGGTTGTAGCGACGGAACAAGTCCGCCACTTCAACAGGCAAAAATTGACGCATGGAAAGACGCTCATGTACCACTGTGGCTTGTATAGTTTATTCTTAGCGATCTATTGTGTGCACTCTGTTTACTGATGCGCACATGGGAGAAGGAACTCTCTCCTTTTTTGGGTTTGTTTTGATTCGCACCATGGTTCGAGTACCACTGATACATGCTCTTTCGCTCAATTTTCAAAAACATCTGTTAATTCTTCCTACCTGCCGCACTCTGACGGACCTTTCAACACTTTCTCTTCACATCTTTCATTCTAGCCAAAAACATTGTTGTTCACTCTTGGTGCCCCATGGTGATGAGCGAACATCCCTGTTTTTTATGTTTTTCGCTGACAACCATGGTTTATTAATTGCCACTCTACCCTTCAGACCTTGTAGATGCAATCGATTTTAAATTGTATGAGGAGGTGTCACATTGATAGAAAATTCACTATCAACTTGCTTTGCAATTTTTGGAGCTGACAAACCTCGATCTTGTTCCGCCTTTCTGACGATAGCCCTTTCAATCCGTGAACTTGTCTTCGCCAGTCGCCCTGATCGCTTTTCTGGTGTGAAAGAACCACTCTTTTTGTACTTCTGAACAATTTTGGCAACCGTATTTTTACGTATCTGAACGATATTAGCAATTTGACGGTAGCTTTTACCGCACTTGTGATGCTCTATGATAAGTTTTCGGATACTCAGCGAAATTTGTGCGTTTTTAGGCATTTCGAAACACGAGAACTCAAATTTGAATCACGAAAGCTGCTACACTACGAAAGGATAACTGTATGCAATGTTTACATTCGAAAAATTGACAGAAACCGCTCAATACACGGCAAAATGGTACTAGGCATGTTTGGGTGGATAAACCTTTTTTTGCATGTTTTACTTTCCTTTTCTGTTGATCTTGGCATAGATTTTCAAGAGCAAGATTAATTCAAGTATATTTAATGGTATGATGATAGGTACTATATTATGGACCAAACGCATAACAACACTCATTTAATCAACTTATATGAATCGATAACAGGAAAATTGTAAATTTGAAGCAGGGGTGGATATACCTATTTTACATACTGTACCTTAAAGGTACTTGTTTATTCGGGAAGCCTGTCAACGTTTATTTTGGACATTTATATTTCAGTGTAGATTTTGAACTTTTTCAAGGATTGCTGAAACGTTTAACTCATGTGACAGCTGAAACTCTTTTCTTTATTTCGTGGTACAACATGTTTACATTCTTGTTACATTCAGTAAAATAACGTCGAACTCAAGTGGACACGGATTTTGTACGAACGGCGGCGGTTCTCGGTAAGCGATCTTTCCAAGAAACAAAAACTACCAAAGAGTACCATGTGTTGTGTTAGTAAATTATTTGACCAGTGCTTGGCTGTGAATCGGAAGGTTGAAAGTGGAACAAATCGAAAAGTATGCTCTGATAAAAGGACAAGAAGGTGGTAGCCATTATTAAGACAAATCCCAATCTTTCTGTGCGAAATGTGGCGGGGAAGTCTAAAACATACGTAACGGGTGTCCACTAAATAATGAGAACGAAAAGAATGGGTCAGAAAAAATACCAGTGAAGTTTTGTTCAAACTGATTTATTTTATTAAAAGGGTCAACTTAAATCTTCAAACTAAGTTTAGTGAATATTGTCATATGGTCCGTGGTCGTCAGCGGCGCAGCTTAGTCGTTATGCTGGAACATGACCGTTGGACGGCAGCCACATCGATTTTTCGGATGCAGCTTTTGATCCTGTTGGTAAGTTGCTTGGTGTTCTTGGCCTTCCAATTATCCTTGTATACCATGGAGCTCAAAAGACCGAAGAAATCCTCGATAGGACGGCACTGTGGCAAATTTGTCGGATTCCGGTCTTTTGGGACATATGGTTTATTTGGCTCTCCAAAACGTTAGCGTTTTTTGCGTAGTGCGATGATGCCATGTCCGGCCAAAACACGTATTTGCCATCCGAGTGATGTTGTTTAAGAAATGGGATGAGTATTTTCTGCAAACACTCTCTTTGGTACACCTCCTGGTTGATGGCCAAACCGCTTGGTTTGAACCACGGCTTCGAAATACCCTTATCGGATATTACGATGTATAACATAACCTTCGATTCAAATTTGTGCTTGAACTTATACATTACTTTTGGAGGAGTAGTAGATTTGTCCTTAGTGTAGAATCGGTCGTTTCCCGGTATCTGAGACTTCGAAAGAGGAAAGTAGCTTTCGTCGTCCAGAACGAAAGATTTTCCGCCGTAATTCCGAGTAATCCAGCGGCATTGGGATTTCACGGTTTGAATCTGCTCATCTGTGTACTCTGGGGATCTGGTTTTCTTTCTACACACTATTCCTTCTTTATTTAGCGTCTTGCAGATGAGTGACTTCGAACAATGGAACTTTCGGGCTGCTTCCCGTTGACTTACCGAATCCTTGTTGTTGAACATGCTGCGCAGCGAGCGGAGCGTTTTCTCATTCATTATTTTCGCTGGACGGCCGCAACCTTTCTTCCGGGTTACTCTCATGCATGCCAGGATACGGTATACGGTGGATACCGGAACTTTTTCACGACAAAAATGGTCCACCGTGTATTTTTTTCCACGATCTTCGTTCGCTTGAAAGAATTGTACAACGCGCGCGCGCAGTTCTTCCTGTTTCGACGGCATGCTGAACACGACTGAACATGTTAGAGTGAAATAAGAGTGTATGAAAATTTTCTGGAGAGTGCAACGATTCATTCATCTAAAGTGACATTTCTATGCGGCCGTTTTTGTTCTGATGGAAAAGTATTGAAATCATTCTCATTTTTTAGTGGACACCCGTTACAAACAGTGAAGCAGGACTGAAGCCGTACAAAATGGAAAAGGTGCCCAAAGTTGGATGACATGCAAAAGTCGTGCTAAGGTGCTTGACACCAATTTTTTGCATACTTTTTCTTGTATCAATATGGACGACGAAACAGACATACATGAAGACTTTAAATAGCTTCAGGGTCTGGCTTTTTATACCGCAATGCAAAGGAACGCCGTTGCCAAGCATTTTCGGATAACGAAGGTGTCCAAATTCCAGAAGAAGTGTTTGATTTGGCATGCCATATGTAGTTGTGGTCGAAAATCTAAAAGTTTCGTCTCTACAGGCACTATCAATAAGGATGTGTACGAGAAAGAATATCTGCAAAAGCGGTTGCTGCCGTTTATCAGAAGCCACGACTCTCCAGTCTGTATTGGCCTGATTTGGCCGCTTGTCAATTTGCAAAATCCGTCCTGACATGGTAAAAGGTACAAGAGGACAAATACGTACCAAAAACAACCAATCACCCAATAGAGAAATGCTGGGCTCTTGTTAAGCGGAAACTCTTCGAATCTAAGAAGAAAGCAAATGGCACCGATGATTTTAAGAGAAGATGGAGAATTGTCTCGGCGGGCGTATCCGAGAATACCGTACGGAATCTGATCGCGGGTGTACCACAGAAAGTTCGAGGATTTACCAGAAAGAAGGATTACCATCTTAATCACGTGTTTCTAATGTAGATATAAATTTATTATTGTGAAATAAACAATCTGTTTTTTTAAATAATGATTAAATTACGTTTTGCTACTATTATTTTAGCGTTCGAAATTTAACGCAGACAGCCTCTAGATGTATAGATGCTAATATGAAGATAGTCTGTTTCACGTAATAAAGGCTGTAGTGAGAACGGGATGTTATCATAGACTAACTCTTAGACCGGTAGCTCCCATACAAAAACGGTTTTTTTTCTTGGCTCAGTCAGTACTAGCACATCGCTCCCAAGCTTAATAATGCGCTCCTCATAATGAACTCACACGAACACACTCTCAATCATCCTGTCAAAATAACACAGCAAATGAAAACAAAGGCGCAAATATGTACAACTAGGCGCTGGCTTCAAGGTGCACTTCGGACCAAGGAGTTCTACAACAGTGATCCAACTTCACTGAACATTTATTTTCGTAAAGTAGCTACCACGCGATTCGTAAACATGGATTTTGTACATAGAACAAATGTCTCGTATATTGTATGAAACATTCTATAATCGCTTTTTATCTGGTGAAATGCTATCATTACACCTTTTGTAAAATGCACGAAATGAACTTCGTGATGACCAGCCAATCGCTGTTTCTCTTTATACCGTACTCATGTATGATGGTGTTGCTGCTGGTATGGGCGGAAATAATTTATCCATCACAAAATCAAAATTAAAGCGCTGTCGTGAGCTATAAGTTCATGTTCATAAATCAAAATTGTTCTCACGAGTCAGCATGGCCTAGTGAGATCAACCACGGACTTAGAATCAGCACTTTCCAAATATTCAGGTTCGAACCCCATGTCTGAAACAATAAAAAAACGCTGGACAATTCCACATCGTTGCGCTTTTTTTTGTCAAGTAAATTTTGAGTCGATAAAGTAGATCTGTCAGTCCTTCATGCAACCACCAGAGAGACGTTTCTTTTTAATTTGTGACCAAATATTCGTAGCTCTTTGCATTGTTTCCGCACAATATAGGAATGTTCTTTTCGCATCAACAAAAGCTTCGTGCTTTTGACAGTTGCGCGTGCAATTAATTACGAATGTATCTTCATAAAAAGAACAGATCAGTTTCGTTGCTGAAAACAACGAATGGATTAGTGAGTATTACTTTCGATTTTGTAATATAAACTAAAATTAACTTTCAGTGTTCAAATCGCTAGTTGAATATTGATTGTTGATGTTATGCTCCATTATTTAATTAGCTGCCATACTATACTGGTTTGATATATTGCTTAAATTTTTAAAAAGTTCAGGGTCCGAAAACTATGTGCAGTGCCGCACACATCAGTAAACAACATCCATCACGGAATCGTAGTAGTTTTTTAGTCGTTTGCTTTGAAAAATGATAAAGGCTATCATTATATATGGTGGTCAAAAAAGGACTTTTTTTCTGATTCAATGACACGAAGAATGAAAATCGCATCAAAAGTGTCGACCTGGATTAATTGTACTCAATATTAGGTACTTTTGCCACTGTTTGTAGTTATCACCTATGTATATTTTCGTAGCACGTTTTGAATTGTAAACCAACAGGCTATGTATTGAAAGTGTACAAACTAGCACGGATTTTATGACTCAGATTGGTTTACAATTGCAATAAAACTTACTTTGGCAAAACAAATACAAAAACTTCATTCAAGCCATGAGGGCTCGAGCTTACTTGGCTCAGAAATGGATTCCGAAAATTATCGGGATGGCACGAAAATAATACGCAAGTTCTTAACAATTAATCCTTCGTGTATAATGTTTAACACGGATCCAAATCTCATCCATTTAAATTGAAAATATCGATGTTCAACTTGAAACATAAGAATTATTATCAATGTTCGACGCTTCGTCATGGCCAATCGTCACGTTTATTGGTAGGTTATTTGCTCGATTCCAGTAGTGAATCTCTGGGAAAACTTCTTGAATCTGGAACCTGTCAGCATTTAGGCTCAATCCAGGACTAAGATAACCAAGATTAATAGAATAAATAAATTGAATTAAGAACGCAAACAGTAAAATCCAAAAATTTGTACGTTTATCCGTATCATTAATATGTTGAAAATAAACATAATATGATTTAAATTTCAAACATCGATGTCACTTGGTTTTCAACAAAGAGTATTTTTCAAAGAAAGGAAGTTTGGGCTTGTGGTCATAGGAAACTAATTTTATGTTTGGATTTAGCAGGAATATGTTTATTATGACGGTATTTTTTTCTGCATGGCGGGTATGAATATCCGTTTTGTAGAGAGAAAAAAGGTCTACGTAGACTTTTGGTATATCCCCCCCCCCCTCCCCCATCATAGACAAACGTAGACTTTTTCGAAACCCCTCAATTTTCTACGTGATTTATGAACTGCCCCTGAGGATCAACAAAGAACACCCAGAATCGTGTGCTGCTGCGGTAAAATGAGATAGATGAATGAATGGATAACGGCAAGGAAAACTAAAACAAGAATGAACAATCGTAGCATGGACGTATTGAGGCTAATTGGAATTCGTAAAAAAAAAGTGATGATGCAAGAGTAAAGGCAACACACACACACAGAGGCACACACACACAACTAATTATAAGTTCGTGAAACACAGTAAGTGAGTCATAAATAGTTGAAGTGGTGTTTCGAAGAACTTAAACCTGCGTGTCCGAGAGCTCTGACATTGTTTGGTTGTTTCTCGGACTCGAATATCTTCGGGGAGAGGACTAATCATCCCAAATTGAAAAAGAAAATAAAAAAAGTAAGTGAAAACGGCGAATCGAATGAATGGGACATTTTTGCATTAAAAAGGACTGGCCAGCATTAATAATTCAGTCGGATTCCTGTGCAAAGTTTTCAGTTCATTTCAAAAATCCATTACTAGCGAGCCTGGTCCAAACTTCAGCGGTGAACAGTTGTTCGGTGGCACGAGTGATCGAGTGAGCGAAGAAAGGGAAGAAAACCAGAAAAAAATTATATGCGATCGAAACTGATTGGGTGTTTGTCATATGCATCGTATGAAATTGATGTCGGTTTTGTTATCAGGCGTACCAACAATCAATATGCAATTTGAAATTGGTCCACTGTTGTAGAACCCCTTTGTCCGAATTATACCTTGAAGCCAGCATCTTGCTATACATATTTGCGCCTTTGTTTTGATTTGCTGTGTTATTTTGACAGAATATTTGACTACAAAAATAAAAATGTTCCCTAATTTAAATTAATTAGGACTAGGGTTTGGTGGTTGATCTGATACTCCGTAACGCACCACGAAAAGGTGATCTACCAGCGTTACGGGTTACATCTCCGAAAAACTCTGAAGAATTTCCCTGAACTTTTATAAAGGACCACTCTGAATTTCTGTGAAGAACTTCCTTGAAGTTCCTCTGATGAATTTTCCTTAACTTCTACGAAGAACTTTCCTGAATTTCTTTGAAGAATTTTCCTGAATTTCTCTGAAGAACTTCCCTAAAGTTCATCTGAAGAACTTCTGTATATTTCCTCAAAAGCACTTCCTTGAAATAAATTTTCTGAAATTTTCTGAAGAAATTTTCCAAATTTCTCCGAAGAATTATTTGAAGTTCTCTGAAGAGTTTTCTTGAGCTCCTTTGCAGAGATTCCACGAACTTCTCTGAAGAACTTCCCTACATTTCTTTGAAGAACTTCTCTGAACTTCTCTAATGGACCTCCCCGAATTTCTCTAAAGATCTTCCATTAACTTCTCTGAAGAACTCCCATGAACTACACTGAAGAATTTCGCTGAACTAGTAATCCGGGTCTTTATAACCCAAACCTTCAGCAGATTAGCCTCACTTCCCTAGTCTTCAAGACGAGCAATCCACGATTTTGTCCAGATATTGCGAGTTTTTCGTTGTATCCGCATTTTCAATATGATGTACGCAGGAAGTACAGCAATTTTTCATTCTCTGTCCATTGCTACCGAATGTGGTTATGATTAGTTCCCAAATTTATTTTTTAAAGCTCGCAACTAAATTTATGCGACAAAAAAAAAACAATCGTGTGTTCACCAAAAAAAAAGTAATAGCGCTGCAGTAAAGATTTCTACTACATAGATACTATTACTTCATAGCTCATATTCTTGCAAAACCGTTTCTCGAATCTTATAAAAATATGAAATAGATATCTATAATGTCTACATCAGAGCGATAACTAAAGCATAGATTTCAATCGCCGTGTGGCCGCAGCTTAAGATTACCCGCACCAGAGGGCAGTACATAGACCGAAGACAGAGAGGGTCGCGGAATTCGTTTGATATTTTGAAAATAAATCCAAGTTGTCGGTTAAAGACTGTATTCGATGAAATTTGGACACACAAAGTAGGTCACCAAAATTTTCCTTGAGCCCGATTCTCTTCAAACTTTTTGGAAATAAAGTACTACTAAACGGTTAAGTTTTGACATCATTGGATTATTGAACCTCTTCTCCCAACCCAAATGCCCGCACATTTACCTTGACCCCTTTCATCAAATGTTGGGCAATGTAGGACCGACATGCTTACTTTTAACCACACTTTCTTTAGTTCAAGTTCATTTTCTATCAGTTTTGGAGTTTTAACGAGCTTTGCCTTCATGATTGCCCAAAATTTTTCAATTGGGCGAAGTTCCGGAGTGTTTGGAGGGTTGACGTCTTTTGGTACAAAACCTACATTATTATCTTTGTACGGGCTGCAAAATGGTGAGTCGACAACTGTTATGGAGCGTGCGTCCCCGCAACATAGCTCTGGTCCTCACAAGTTCCTACCTCATGCTTCCACGGGTCAGCAGACGACAAAGACCGCCAGCTAAGGGTTGCGTACTTAGCTGGTGGTGCAGCCTGGGCACTGTTGTCCTTCTGACTTCAGCTAGATTGAGGAGGTGCGTGCCGAGCGTCCTGTCCACCAAGGAGGTCTGTTCACCAGCGGCTGAGTAAGAAACGGTGTATCTCGTCAGCTACTACCTTAGGAGGCAGTCCCACCAACGCAATGTAGGCAGCGCGGTGAGATAGGCATGCTGAAGTCTTACCTACCACGAAAAGTGTAAGTATTCTTTATTTCTTTATACGGTATATAATTTTGGATCATCCATGGAATCAGAAGACATGCAGATAGTACACATGTTATTCTCATTTTATATTATAAACATCTCTTCACAATATTTTTTATGCTATTTTCAGCTTCGCATTTATCCATCATCGTAAGTTTTAGTCCACTTACCCCCCATGGAGCGAGATAAGACGCTATAACCTTGGCAATTATTGCCACGCTTTTGGTTCAAATGCCAAAAGTTCACCCACAGGCAAAAGGAGCATCAACTAATCTTCAGCATCTATGCTCCCAACGATAAGGTACAAATTATCACACTGTATAACTCAACATGGAAGCGTTTGGTACGGGAGGTCCACGCTTCTTCCTTCCCTTGATTCAGCGTAGTAAAGCGATTTTAGATCTTTCTGGAATCGCTCTATTTCTTGAATCCTCTCTGCGGCACATACTACGCAGTTGGCCTGGCTGATGACAAGAAAAATGATGTATTCAAGAAAACATCATTTTCGATGATGTTTCAAGAAATTGGCTGCGTTAGTATGAGATTAGATTAGATTAGAAAACCTACATTATTATCTTTGTACCAGTCTAAGACGGGCCGGGCATAGTGGCAAGATGCCAAATACGGCCAAAACAGTGTCAGGCCATCGTGAGATCTCAAGAAGGGCAGAAGTCGTTTTTGGAGGCATTCGTCTTTGTAGATTTGTCCGTTGACGGTCCCAGAGGTGATGAAGGGCTGACTCATTTCGCCACATCCGCAGATTGCATGCCAGACAAGGAATTTTTTGGTGAATTTCGGCAGTATTTTCTTCCGTACACTCTCCGGAACGGCCAACTTAGAGGTGGCGACGTAGTGTTCCTGTCCTGGCATTTGTTTGGTGTCGGCTTTAATGTAGGTCTCATCGTCCATCACAATGCAGAACGATTTAGTGAGCCACTCCCTGTAAAGTTTTCTTGCAAGAGTTTTGACCACCGAGTTCTGTTTATCGCTCCGGTCCGGTGCCTTCTGGACCTTGTACACATGTAATCCAGAACGTTGCCTTTTCGCAATATCCCTGATCGAAATGTTGAGATAACGCTTATGTTGGTTCAATACCATCCTAGCCTTCTCCGGATTTGATGTGCCACGTTTTTTGCCACTACCATTTTCCCGCTTGATTGTCTTACGGTCCTTGAACGTTTTGATCACATGAGATACGGTTGAATGTGCGATTCCGACCTGTTTTCCGATTAATCGATGAGAAGCGTTTGGGTTTTCGAAGTGAGTGCCCAAATTTTTTTGGCGTTCTATTTCTTCATTCGAAGCCATCACAGAAATCACTCGACCGATTTTGACGAAACTCATTACACAATTGACACAACACAATGAAATACATTCAGTTAAAATTTCAATAATTTTTACCCACACGCTTAAATGTTACGAACAATTGCGTGTGGCCAAATTTCATCGAATACAGTATTTAGCTCTGCAGATTATGTCAGTGTAATGCAATCAGTAGGTCAGCGCTGGGTCAAGGATAAATCCTAAAGCACGTACTGTCAGGACACGCTCAAAAGGTTGATCAGCAATATTATAGTCATATAGGTCTTGAGTTTCTGTAAAACGAAATTATGTAGCATTTGTGGATACTCAAGCAAAACAATCAATTAACACTTGCTATTCGAGCCAGTTCTCGATACATTTAACCTTCATGTAGTTTTTGACATCGCCAGCATAAAATAAACGGCATCCTGAGGGCAGTGTCTCCGATAGCTCATTGATGAATACGAAAAACAGCAGAGGCCCTAAGTTGCCTCCTTGTGGTACGCCTAATAGGTTGGTGAATGGTTCAGAAGCTTTACGTCCAATATTTACCATAAGCTTAAGATAAGATCTAAACCAGCAGGTCAAGTTCCTAGAAACGCCGAGTATTTCTAGATGTTCCAGCAAAATCCCATGATCAACACGATCAAATGCAGCTTTCAGGTCGTCAACTTGTTCGCTGAGATCCAACATCTGCAAGCAGATAGAAGTAACTGCACAAGGTTCGTTGAAGCACATCTCTTGGGGTAAAAACCGAGTTTATCCGAGGTTATGTAATTTTTAAAATAATCAAACAATATTACGTTAATTATTATCTCAAAGACCTTCGCACACGCACACAAAGAAATTATTCCTCGATAATTCTCGGTGTTTCGCTTATCGCCTTTTTCATGCACCGGGAACATGATGATGGAAATTTTCCAATCAGAAGGAAACTTGCACTGTCGTAATGCCATGTTGAAAGATGCGTCAAATTTTCAAATATACACCAACGAATACCGCCATGGTGTGTTGGAGAAGTAGCAGAATATTTCTCCAGAAGGGCAGACATCACGGGGCATGTTTCTACAAGCCTTTTCTATTCGATTTCTAAGTTAAACAATGTCTCGAGATAACATGTTTTGAGATAAACACAGTAATCAATTAACCATTTAATTACTTTTCGGGATACAGAAGCTTAAGGAGGATTCCTGATACTAAAGGATTATTTTCTATCAACAGTCAAACCAATGAATGGCATGTAAACACGTACGTTACCAACGTACGCCTACTTGTGTTACCCATCGTATAAGATACTGTGTTTGCATAGATGCATTTCACGCTTAACTCATGAACCTGAATCTCATCCAGCTCTTCCATCGCCGAACAGGAATGATTCCGTTTCTGTGCAATGAAACTGTGTAAACTGACTGCAAATAAAAAAGAATCAATTGTGCAATGCACTTCAGCTTAGCTTGCACTTTCCCAACGGGATTCCACTACGTGTCATTTGCACGAATGATTGGAATCTAAAACGTCAAACCATACCAGCCATAGGTACTGGAGTAGAGGCATTGATTGCTTCACGAGGACTCCGCAATAGTCAATGAGTGCCGAAAGTGCAAATACCGAAGCTACAAAACGCACGGATACTAACGAATCCGGGTCGCGCTCTGCGTCGTGCTTGGCATCGTAAATCTAGGAAAGTGCTTTCGCCTCATTTTAAAAACATGATTTGCATACAGATGATACGGAATAAATTACCTTTCACGCAGCTAGCGTGAAAAGCGATCCCGTAAGCTCCTCCACATGCCGGCTCGAGGAGGTTCATGCCGCACTCCACAGTGATGTGTAGGTATGGCGGAACAAGGAACCTAGTCGTTTTCGTCGTCATCGTTGTCGTCAGTTGAAGGACTTGTGTGAGAGGAAACAAATTGATTGCCAATTTTGGGAACGATTTTGCAGTGAGTTTGGCCCGGGACAGTTCACAGATTTAGTCGGCAGAGACGGATATGAGAGAAGGAAGATAGATATGTGTGCAAAATGGCTAGCCGTTCGATTTCCTACCATCTTGGCGATTACGAGGCCTCTTCATTGTCGCAGTAGGGTAGCTGGGAAAATGATTGTGATTTGACATCGTTGACCTGGAAAAGTGGCACTCGTGAAGCAGATGTTTCTCATTTAATTACATCTCCGACCTATGTTTTGACTTAATTTAATTGGAAATGTAAAGCGGTTCACTTGCGATGCCGCAAATCAAAATGCAGAAAGACCTCTCGATATCCAGTAAATCTATTTATCATCACAATTGCGACAATAACAACCATAGCAAAGGAAGTATCCATCCTCGTTGGAAGCGTTCCTTTGCTGATCCACTGCGGAATAATATTGACCAAGCAACGGAGCACAACAATGATAAACCGTGATTGCTCCCCAATACTTACCATATTGTTTGGCTTGGCGACAACTGACTGCCAGCCCTCTGCTGTATTCAAGAATAACAGATTGCAATAAATTTTACCCTTCCATCCGCCAGACAATTCAAGGTATCGACCAAGGTTGCGACGTCAGCCATCATAAACATAAGTCTTCACATGTACAGTCAAATGATAATGGAATCGGCCATCGTCGTGTCTGCATGGATTCCAACCGGTTCTTTTGTTTTGTTAGTTTGCTACACTGTGGCTGATCCCTAATGTCTATAATTGTATTATGCTTAGTCAATAAACAAATCAACAAAACAATGTAGTTAATAGCGATAGAAGTTTTTCATTGTTGCTCGTAAATCGATCAAAACATAGTTGCTCTTGGAGGGGGGTATGAATTTTCATGACAGTTGAATGGATAGGCTATTTCTGTGAAATGTTTCTAATGATTAACAGATACCAACAAGGTGTTATTCCCGTTAGTCTTTTCAATACACTGAAGTTTTTTTTACGCGGTTTTTTTACGCGGTTTTTTTTACGCGGTCCGCGTAAAAAAAAACCGCGTTATTTCAAAAAACGACGTAAAAAAAGTCAAGGAAATAAAAATTATATTTCATATTCATATTGAAAGGATATGGTCATAAAAATGTATTGGTGGTGGAAAAACATGGTTCCAGTAACATTGGCCACCGGAAATCTGCTACAAATGGATAGAGGTTGTTAATTCAATGTGTGAGCAAATTAGTCCAGAGTAGTTATAGAGAGTTTTTGTCTTCGGCAAAGTTTCCGCAGAGATGGCGCTGCAGTCTATCTTTTCTAAATTAAACGCTAGAGATTTGCCGTCTTCGGCAAAGTTTCTCAGTATGTAATTTATCGTCTTTTGACATTATCATATTAGTTCCAAATTATGCCGCAGCGATGGCGCTGCAATCTATCTTTTCTAAATTAAGCGCTAGAGATTTGCCGTCTTCAGCAAAGTTTCTCAGTATGTCATTCATCGTCTTTTGACATTGACATATTAGTTCCACATCATGCCGCAGAGATGGCGCTGCAGTCTATCTTTTCTAAATTAAACGCTAGAGATTTGCCGTCTTCGGCAAAGTTTCTCAGTATGTCATTCATCGTCTTTTGACATTATCATATTAGTTCCAAATCATTCCGCAGTGATGGCGCTGCAATCTATCTTTTCTAAATTAAACGCTAGAGAGTTGCCGTCTTAGGCTAACTTTCTCAGTATGTATGTTGTTTGTCGTCGTTTGACTTTGTTGTATTAGTTACACATTATGTATACTGTAGAGATGGGGATGCAGATTATCTTTTCCAAATGAAGTGCTAGAGAGTTACCGTCCGTGGCAAAATTTCTCAGTATGTCATTCGTCGTCTTTTGACATTGTCATATTAGTTCTAATTTATACCGCAAATATGGCAGCGCCATCTTTGACGTACGATCTGGATCTAACGTGATTATTTTGAATGCCTTTATTATATAATTAACATCTTTGCTAAAGACAGCACTTTCCTAGAGCACGTTTTGGCAATTTAGAATTTGGCGGCGCAATTTGGAACTAATCTGATAATATCAAGTGACAATATTTTACATTCTCAACAACTATACTGAGAACGGCAACTCTCTAAAGCTTCATTTGCAATATATATTTTACTACGCGGTCCGTTATAAAAAAAAACGACGAAAGAAAACCGCATTATCTAAGAAAACAACGTAAAAATAGTCAAGTCACAATATACGTGCAAAAAATTTGATTGTTGATATTGATTGTACATTTCCCAACTTAGCCTCTGAACAATACTTTTTTTGAAAAAGAAAAATTGTTGTTTACAGTTTATTATATGTACTGATGTAATGATACTGATCGTGGATTTTGGTAGAAATCCAGCAATATGGGTATCAAACTTCTTAAAATTTCTTCAGCAGTTTGACTTTTCTTGTTTTGGGTCCATCGGATGTATGATACTTCAAGTGGCCAGTCCGGAGAAGGTTTCCCAAGGGTCCGTTGCTGGTCATAGGCATTTTTCAATGGAACCATAACAATATGTGTATCGAACTGCTTGAAATTTTCTCAAGCGTTTGTTCCTTGTAATCCTGAGTTCACCAGACAAGTAGGCCTTGGAATGACCGTTTGTCCCTGAACCGGTCATTCTAAAACAGGTTCCCGTGAGGCCTGGAGTGGTCAAAAACATTTTCTGGAGTAAACCCTAGCAATATGAGTACCAAAATTCATGACTTTTTTACAGTAGGATATTTCTCAACGTTTTGTGACCATCTTACGATTTGTCCTTGGAGCGGTCATTCCGGAACAGGTTCACGTATGGCTTCGATTGGCCATAAACATTTTTAGAAGAAAGCTCTGGCAATATGGGTATCAAAATTTATGAGATTTCTTAAGTAGGATATTCTCATCGTTTTATGGACATCTGACGACTTATCAACGTAACGGTCATCCTAGTACAGTTTCCCGTATGCCAGACATTGCCAAAGTTTCCTTTGAAATTTGTTCTTGGCCATTCGAGGCCCCACGAATACCTGTTCCGGAAAACTGGTTTGTGGACAACTATCCTACTGAAGAAATTTCATGAATTTTGATACCCATATTGCCGAGGTTTTATTTTGAAAATGTTAATGGCCACTTGAAGGCCCACCGGAACCTGTTCCGGAATAACCAGTCTGAGAACACGTCATCAAAAGGCCACACAATGTTGACAGATATCTTACTGAAGAAATTTCCTGAATGTTGATACCCATATTGCTTGGGTTTCCTTCTATATATGTTCGTGGCCACTTTAGGCCTTCTGGTAACCAATTCTGGAATAACCGGTCCGGGAAAAAGTTGGCATATTCAGGTATATGGAATAGAAATGTATTTTAAGGAATTATTTCAAAGGTTTTGACAGTCTTTTTCAGAAATTCACTTGATATTCCCAAATAGTGTCACCGTACCGAACCTCAGCCCCGAAAACCCGGATTTACTGGAACCAGATGAATCCAAATGGACGTTGCTGCCAATTTCCATAATGCAGATGAGTTTCTGAAACTAACGGTGAAAACAAAACTAAAATCGGCCAATATTTGCCAGAGTGACAACCATTTGAATTTGGTGGATACCCGGGTACCCTGTCGGACTCTTTTACGGATGTTTTATTTTTGCTGGGCACAGTTGGCGTTTAAATGGCTATACAATCTAAAGCTGGAGAGTAGGGTAGTATTTGAAATTTGGACAACAATTTTATGTAGTATATTATATATTGTTTTTCTTACCTTATATGAAAAAAGACCGGAAACGGCAAATCTCTAGCGCTTAATTTAGAAAAGATAGACTGCAGCGCCATCGCTGCGGCATGATTTGGAACTAATATGATAATGTCAAAAGACGATGAATGACATACTGAGAAACTTTGCCGAAGACGGCAAATCTCTAGCGTTTAATTTAGAAAAGATAGACTGCATCGCCATCTCTGCGGCATGATGTGGAACTAATATGATAATGTCAAAAGACGACGAATGACACACTGAGAAACTTTGCCGAAGACAAAAACTCTCTATAACTACTCTGGACTGCTTTGCTCACACATTGAATTAACAACCTCTATCCATTTGTAGCAGATTCCCGGTGGCCAATGTTACTGGAACCATGTTTTTCCACCACCAATACATTTTTATGACCATATCCTTTCAATATGAATATGAAAGATAATTTTTATTTCCTTGACTTTTTTTACGTCGTTTTTTGAAATAACGCGGTTTTTTTTACGTCGTTTTTTGAAATAACGCGGTTTTTTTACGCGGTTTTTTTTTACGCGGTACCATTACCGTCGTAAAAAAAAACTTCAGTGTATTTAAAATCGTATTAGGTGAGCGTGAACATGATTAAGGAAGCCCAAGGATGCTTTTCCGTTATTGTCCGATCAGCTGTAATTGCATAGAGGACGAACAGATGATCTATGAGACTAGTAAACGATGTACTGAATTAACACGAAATCTAGTAAACAATGTATAGATTGCACAATTTTGCTATTTGGATTGGTTTATACCAAAAGTATAGTTGCATTTACATTAATAGTGAAATAAAGTGCCCTGGTCATTATTTTCTTAATGTTTCTCATCAATTTGGTTCAACTTTAAAGTAACACACTGTAGTCAATTTTGATATCTCATATTTTGTATTCTTTCAAAGTTTCTCTTACTAAATATTGATAAAAAAATTGCGCAGAGAAATACAAATAAAATTCATATTGAAAAAAAAATGTTGATGTTTTTGCTTCAAAAATTTTTTTTTAAGCGGGATGGAAAATCTGCAACCAAACACCTGAACAACTCAGGGTGCGGATGAGGTGTTAACTCCCCACTATAAACCCACCCTGCCTGATCCTGGATCTTCCCGGAACTACCTTTCGGTGTTACTTCAGTGGAGGGTTATTGTGCTGGTTAGCACCTGCTGTACCACTGGGACTTTAGCAGTTGGTGGTCGTTTCGCCATTTTTGTTGGAGATCAAGGACGATCTGGGAGGCTGCCACGCATACCGCGTCTCAGATGTCGCGGTCTTGACACATCCTATGGACCAAATTATCCGGAGTCGGACCGTCACCTCTGCGTGAGCATGATTGCCGGATCTCGCGCTGTCGAAGCGAGGACATGCGAAGAACACATGTCCCGCGGTTTCCTCAACTCCCGCGCACTCGCTGCATGCGAAGGACTGTGCCTGACAATATCTGCGTTAAGTAGAACTTCACTTCACGGTGTCGCCTACCAACCCACCTGGTTAATTCCAGGATTAGTCGATGGCCATTTCTATAAGCACCACTCAATCTTCATCGTCATCCGATTGATTGCGCATAATTCTTGGATTGTTGTAAACTCGTCGGAAGATAATACTGGACCTGACCAATCGCCCGTTATAGTGCGACAGCTCGATGGTCGTCATGACCTTGGTGGAGTGTTCCATTCCTGACACTTAACCACAGATACGGCTCTAGTGGTCTTCCGAATACCTCTTGTTCCACGTTGTTCGAAGCACTATACGTCCTTTTTTATGACAATGCCTAATGGCATCATCCCTGATAGGACGCGGACCGCGTCCCGATATACCGTTCTGTATGTAGTAACCACGCTTAGGCACATAAGCTTGTACGTACTCTCTAGCTTACTAGTGTAGCTCTTGGTACTCAAGGCGGTGATCCATGCCGGCCCGCCGTACCTAAGTATGGGCATGCTGACACTGGCCAGGAGTTTCCGCTTACTCCCTTGCACCGCCGAGCTATTCGACATCAAGCGGTATATTGCCGATATAGCCATAAAGGCATTCTTGTAGGCGTAAACGACGTGACTGACAAAGGACAGCTTATCGTCAAGCATGACCCCAAGATACTCCAAAGATCTCTTCGATTCGATTGTGCAGTTACCTGCATTGATCGTCGCACCTCAGTCTTATGGTGGGCTAGCTCCAGTTACCTGGAACTCATCCATCTCTTCACAATGCCAATGAAGTGCGAGGTCGTTAGCTCGACCTCTTCAATGGATTCATCACATATCTCCAGGGTGATGTCGTCTGCTAACCCGACTATCTTCACCCCGTTTGGGAGCTCAAGCCGGACCCAGGATGGAACTTTGTGATACCTCTGCGGTAATTTGAACTCATTTCTGGTCTACCTCTGTATTGTACACCAGTACGCAACTCTGGAAGTAGCTTCCCAGAATCTTCTAAAGATACCCACCTGAACCTGAACCTGAAGGCGTTGGAGCGAGCCGGCGATAGCCACTCAACTGGCGCTATTGAACGCATTTCTCTCGTCAAGGGTGACCACTGCACAGTATTGTACTCCTCGCCTTTTGCACTGCATTGCCACTTAAGCCGTATTGGAGACGGACAGAATGGCATCCACCGTCGGCTTTCCTGTACGGAACCCAAAATGGTTGTTAGACAGACCGTATTTACCTTCCGTGTATTTTGTCAGTCTGTTGAGAATAACCCTTTCGAGCACCTTACCCGCTGTATCCAACATCCATGTAGGTCTATATGCCGATGGATCTCCTGGTGGCTTCCCGGTCGTTGGTTGCAACTCTAGGGTTTGAAACGTCCTCGTTCAGACACCTTTGCATCACCACCCTGAACATTTCGGGATCCAGCAAGATAGCCGTCTTGATGGCCAGGTTCGGAATACCATTCAGGCCCGGCACTATGTTCACATCTAGCGACTTTGCTATCGCAATGGGTTCTTCGTTCGTCACCGTCGCCTCATCACTGGCCCCCGTTGTGATGTTGACAATGCCCACGTGTTCACAGTTGTTCGGCTGAGCCGCCCTTCTCTTCCGTCGCTATGACATCGTTAAGGTCTGGGATACTGGAACGATGATCATGGGGTCGCGCGTGGTGGTTCAAAAAAGTCCCTCAACGATCACCTGCAGTAGCTCTGATGATTGCTCGGTTGGAGCCACCATCCCTCTGGTTTTTGCCATTACTACCCAATAGGCGTCACTCCACGGGTTTGTATATGCCTTCTGACACAGGCCCTCGAAGAGGCTCGCTTGTTGGCCTTTATCTCCCTCTTTAGCGCGGCCTTCGCGGTGACTAGCGCCCTCTACGCTCGATTCTCTCGGCGCCTAACCGCGCTCTTGGCATCCTTCTTCTTGCGTGGAAGCATGTTATTCGGAGGTCGGTGATCGACTCCGTTCACCAAAACACCGGCGATCTTTTTACGGTTTTATTTCCCTCGCCATGGTCGCCTCGCACTTTCGTGAAAGTACCATATTGAGTCGTTCGCCACAAGGTTCCTGGGTTTTGCGTAAAAATAGTTCCCTCTCAAGCGCCTCTTTAAATGTCTCTACGTCAATGTAGGACGTCCTCCATCTACGGACGAATGGAGTGGATGCTCCTCCTTCCGCACGCTGCCATGTATTGTGGACAATACAATAACGAACCGCCAGGTAATCGCTATGGGTGTAGCCATCATCTACCCTCCAATTGTTAAGCAGCCCATGACTGAGAAAAATTTGCTGAAATTAAAAACGTTCGGATGAGTGGTCGATTGCCCTAACGGAAACATACATCATGCCTACAGTCAAGAATTCAGAAAATCCTTTAGCTATCAGTTTCCGATCGAACTGTTCGTCGTCGTTTAGTAGCATTAGGGTCGCAAAGCAAAGTTTCCTGGAAGCGCCTATTTATCAGCGAGGCAAACAAAACGAAACGGATTAAGTTTGTAAATGAGCATGCTGGCAACTCCCTAGAGTTTTGAAAAAGGGTTCTCTGGGGGCATGAATCCAGATTTGAACTGTTTAACCGAGAGCGGTGAGTTTGTGTGTAATGCAGATCAGATGAGGAGTTTCAGGAGCGCCACATCTAAGGCTCGGTGAAGCATGAAAGACGACATGTAAAGGTCTGGAGTTGTTTTACGTAGGTTAAAGTGCGAAACGTCGTGAAATTCTTCAAAATAACGGCAGATTACTATAACAATATCCTGTGGAAAAATCTAGAGCTATCACTGAAAGGTTCATATTTCAGCAGGAAAATGACCCAAAGATTACTGCCAAGAATAATAAGTCTTTCTTCCAGTTTTGTGTGATCAAAATGACCTACGCTCTTAAATGGACCTCAAGCCCATGGAGATTCTGTGCGCGTTGCCAGAGTTAAGAAAACTGGTGTTATCAATGAAAATAACTATTTTGAAGTCCTGGAGAGCGTCTGGGAAGAGCTATATTCACATCACTTAAAGAAACTGGTGGAGAGTATGACGATACGCTTGCAGCAGGTCCTGAAGTTTAAAATAGGACATATAACTTATTAACATTCTTATCTCTTACGTTAAGTCACGGTCAGAGAGATCTACTTCTTCGTGATATAAAACTGGTGATTGTAATGCCACAGAGAATTCTAGAGCTGGATGGTAGCGATCAAGGAGGACCACATGTTCTGCCGCTAGCGTAGCAAATCCATTGGTCATGTTTGAGTCGTTGCTGAAGATTAGGTCGAATATGCGGTCATTACTGTTGCGAGTTAAGTTGTGTTGTCGTAGTGCATGAAATGCCATGTTGTCGAGAAGAATCTGAGAAGCGGTAGAAATCTGTGACTGAAGTGAATCAACGATAACGTAGCTGCTGTTTGATTGCCATACGAGACCAGGTTGATTGAAATCCCCATATAGAATCATTAGGCTCGTATCTATCTGCAAACTACATACTTCAGATACGGCATCAAGGAGAGACTGCATGTGTGAATGTCCTGACTTTTTTTTCCGGTGGAATATAAAGCACGCCGACAAACAAATCAGTCGCTTAACCAGTAATTTTTACCCACATATGTTCGATATAAGTGCTGTTAGGATGTTGAACGAGCGATCATCCAAATCTTTTGTTAACCGCAATTAAAACACCACCTCCACGGCTGCGGAAGCTTTGCTTCAGCTGTACTGAAACATTAAGGAACGTCAAGCACAGAAGAGTTGTGGGTAGGAAGATTCAAGGCCGAGGCTTACCATACTTTCCTTCAATCGAGGTTTGACTCGGTGTTGACATGGTGCGTTCCGCTGATGAAGGGGACAGCAGGTTCTCAATAGATTTCCATCATGGCGATTTGGAGTAGATAAGCTGTAGAAGCGGGAAGAACCATAACCATAATTCAAATCGTACTTGCCTTTGAAAGCTTTTTGGAAGACCCCTTCACGTCCCTCAACTGCAGGACCAAGATGACTGAGATGATCACCGGCAGCAAACAGAGGGACTAAGCTGAGGAGGTATGGGGTTTCCAAGAAGCTCTACAGTGCGTCTCGGTTGATGGCTGATAAAGATGGTATATTGATGGACTGATGATGTTGATGATGATTGTTGATTCGTTATTCCATCGGAGAATGGTTGACAGCTGGCAAGGATACAATCATCGAAGAGGTCCCAACGTCCATTTGAGCAAATTTCGCTGGCCCTCAAAAATCCCGTTTGGTTTGGAAGTTCTCAAACTCCATAGAGTAAACACCCTCCGGCCAGACAGATGGGTCAAGTGCTTTGTTCTTCAACTCTTTTTCAATTCCCACTTTGAACGAGATGAAGGCGAATTGTTTCAAGTCGGCATTTTTACGTACAAGTTTCCACACTTTTATTGGCTGCTGTATTTGTAGGCAATTTTTCACAAGGTCACCGATATTCTCTTGCGTAACATGAGGAGCAATACTGGACAAAACTTCTCTGGTGGTTTTGCAACGGTCTCCACTATTAGACTACCATTTTCAACCGTTTTTGTACCTCCAAGCAGTACAGAATTGAGGCGATACACCAAAGTGTATCTTTTGCAGCAATATTTCTGTTTCTTTTTAAACTTGGCCATGCAGTACGACCTCGATTTGGATTGTCGTTTTTCCGCGAATTACTTTGTGAGGTCATTATTTTTTCGTGATTTCAGCTTTCAGTGAATCACGAAAAGCTAGCCCTATCGGAGCGATTATGGAGGCGCCGAGTATGTTGCATCCTATAGCAGGCAGATAACATTTATTTCCCCAATCGGTGTTGGTAAGGGTCCGGGAACCCAACAGATCATACTTGATTACCTTTGTATAGGTCCCTTCACATTACTCAATACCAGGCAATGAGAAAGCGGAATCGCTTGCAAAGGATGAGCATACATAAAGGCGATTTCTATGAAAGATAAATTTTACCATTTAGTACGTCCGAGTGTCCTTTCGAGATGGCAAACTGATTGAGACACCGGAAATCTAGGACAGGTGTTAAGTTTTATCATTCCTGTAATTTCATCGTGGGCGTGGTTTCAGGATCTGCATGTAAGCTGTGATTGCTCTCGTGTGATGGTAAGGCTAATGTTCCACCACTACCAGTAAGATGCACATATCTATCGAACTAACTTCGTGGACAGCAATCTTTTCCAGTGTAGAACCGGTCAACACGACATCGATCACGCAGTCTGGCAATACACAAATTAAGACGCCACCCGAACGCGGCTTTCGAATACTCTAGAGGCCCAAGGAAGACAAACTTATGTTTCTATAAGAGATGTGCTGGGGTCTCTTGACCTTCGTTTTATGTAATCGATTCATGTGTTTGTCTAAATGTATAGTTTAGGAATTTAATCTTTTTTGTTTCCTTCTCGATTTATTACTTGGCGTCTGTTTTGTTCCGCCTTTTTAAGGAGGCCAAGCCGAATAAAAATGGTTCACATCCCATATAGTATAACGATCTAGTGCTGGCGACAACTCTTGTTCCATTATCCAATGTTTCCCTTAAAATAGTCGAGACTAAATCACATGAATTACCGCAAGCAGAGTTTTCACACTAATACTCTGCAGTGGAAGTGAAGAAACAATCAGCTAACTACGGATAGCGCTGAGATGAGAAGAAGTGCATGAGCAGTAAGCACAGTGTCTTCCATAAGAATACCTGCAAATACAGAAGAAAAAATAGTGGTGACAATATCTGGGTTGGTTTTGAAGTAGCTTCATCTGCGCTATCCTACTCACTGGGTAAATTTCTCTGGTGTCTAATGGAATATCCATGATGGATGATTCATGGTTCCTTACTTTTAGATCGATGACGAAATATATGTGAATCGGTTTGCTACACTAAAGGTACGATAAATACTCAAGTTTACCGTACAGAGTTTTTGCCGAAAAAGATCTTTCCGTTATTCAAGTAGCACAAAGTCCCTCATTTGTTTCGGCCTGATGATTCGGTGTGATGATCGACGTTCGGCTGAATTTCAGCAACCACGTAGATTATACCTGTGGAAATGTGGCAAAGGCCATCAATGTGGTAACCAGAATCATGCCGAATAGCTACGGACCTAGATGTAGCAAGTGGCGTCTACTGACTAGTGTATCATCATCGATACTGAGATTCGCATGTCCAGCCTGGGTTGCAGCGCTGGAAACCAAGCAAAACTGGGTGAAGTTGTACAGTACGTTCAGGCTCATGACCATGCGAATCCTGAGCGTGTACAGAACTTTTTCATCGGAGACAGTATACGTCATTGCCGGAATGATCCCGATTGGCATCACTCTCACGGAGAACAGTGAATGTTATCAGCGGAGAAATATCAGAGGAGTTCGAAAGCTAGTGAGAGCGGAGTCGATGGCCAAATGGCAACGAGATTGAGACACGGAGGAAAACAGTCGATGTACGCACCTGGTCATACCGGATTTGTCGATCTGGATGAAGAGGAAGCACTGAGAGAAAAATTTCTACTCTACGCCGTTTCTGTCTGCCCATGATTGCCTCAGGCAATACTTGCATGGATTCGGACACACAGCGTCACTCTTTTATCTGGAGTGCGCAGCCGTTCAAGAAACACCGTAGCACGTGGTCTTTGAGTGCCTACGATTCGAACCATTGCGGAGCGACACGCTTGCCATCACCGGGGCAGATACCAGTCCAGTTAACGTCGTCTATAGAATGTGTCGTGATGAAAGTGCTTGGAATGCGATCAACGGAGAGATGCACCGAAAATAGTGGAAGAATCAAGAAATGGGGGTTGCGTGGGTAGCGGGTTGTCGTTCCCCGGTGATGTTCCAACATCGGGAGTCTTTCCGTCATTGTATGGTAGATGCACAGTCGGGGAGAACTCGAGTTGACTGCGTCAGTATGTGGGAGCTCAATGGCCTTAAGTTCGCCTCTGCTATCCACAGGCCGGTAATCTTCCGTCGGAGTAAAGTAGATCCGCCTACTCATTTTGATAATGTTGCTGAATGGCTGAACCAAGTGAGGTGAGGGTAAAATGGCTGTGGCAAGGAGTAGGAGCCAAATGGTCTATTGTATAATAGTGAATTCAGTCTTGAGATGCGTCTCCGTGATGATGGCGATGTCGATGTTGTTCCTGTTTAGGAAGTCACCGTGCTGGATATTTTTGTTCCGGATAGAACAAGCATTGTAATTTGCAATGTTGATGGTGTGTTTACGGTCCATGCTTGCACAGGAACTTCATCGTCACGGATGGCAGTTTTATCTGTTCCTCCTTCGAGCGGCAGGAACGTAGTCGACGGTACAGCTCCTAGACGAACTCCATCATTTGCTCCGAGTCGTAGAGCTGCCCATAGACGGGTGGTTGCGTGAAGCCAGTGCAACCTGAATTGCACAATCGTTGATAAACGGGAGCCGACGGGTGGTTGGTATGGCGGTGCGATGATTTAATGCGAGCGGCGGTAGGTATGGCACTTGGTACCGGAGCGTCGGGAAGTTTTCCTCGTTTATCGGCGGTGGTGACATATGGCGTTGACTACTTGCGGATCACCAAAAACTCCACATGTTTTTAGGCTGGATTGCTGCTATCGTAATTTGCGCCACAATTTGCACACTGCAGTTGGGCACCTTCTCCCATCGGGGCACAAGCGGTGGTACCGTGTGTTCCGGCGCACTTGCCACATCGCGGTTTAATTTGGCTGTTTAGAGTTCCATGGCCAAACGCAAGGCAGTTTCCACACTGCGTCACGTCGTGCTGCCTCGGACGATACCGGTCCCACTCGATGATAATGTTTTCATCAGGTCCGCCATCGTGACGGATCCCTTCTCAAGGTGGACCAGACAGATCACGATGATTTTCCTGTTCCTGGCGTCTGATGGGAAACACCTTCTGAGATTTCAGTGCCACCGCTTGAAGCTCGGCAAAAATTGCCTCCGGAGTGAGTTCCGGAAGGCCGCACAAAATCACCTACACCGGCTTACTACTGGGTGCGTCGTGACTGTAAAACTCATGTTTCTTGATGACTAGGTGGGCGCCAACAGCACGGTAGTCAGCCTCCGCTGACAACAAATTTTTTGTGCCCGTACTGCACAGCTTGAAAAGCGGTTGAATTTGGATTGCTGCAAGCTCAGTCCTAAGAACAACGATGTCCCTTGACGTGGTGAAGAGCGGGGGGACTTTTAACATCTTTGGCACCTCCTGTACCGGGAGCATGGAAAATGTGTTGCTCGCTTATAGTCGAGCGTTAAGGTCCGCTGGATCGGCGTCGTCATGGCCACTGGGAGCTGCTTGGTTTCGGTTTGGCTTCAGGAGCTTTTAGAAAACGGGCGAGGGGAAACACGGGGAAAAAACTTTTCTTACGAGAGAGCGTAAAACGCGACGGTACGAGTCGCTTGTTTGGACTGAATAAATGAGCATTTTTCGAATATGTATCCCTTTTAGAGCATTCCTTGTTGCATATGAGACCTTCCTTACTCACATTTGAAATCTGTGATAGGGAAGTACCGTGCTTTTAGTAAATTTAGCCTGCAGAATAAAATTAAATGACATCACCTTTTATTTCCATTATGTTTAATAGTTTTGAATTGTTAACGGATAATGGTTGATAATTGAATGGATACGCGTGAAAATTTACAACAGCTTGAAATAAACATCTGGAAAATCCATCGAGCATTTATTAAGTTATAAGCTTTTCTTTTCTTTCGTCGGGACATAAACTGCTGCGTCCAGTGATCTATTGTAGTACATCATTTGTTAAGTACATGTCGAGTTACTTCATCACTATTGAGCAATTATGAAATATTCGGTGTTGTTACAGTTGTCATTGTTTGCTTAGTTGGCAATGAATAGACTTTTATTGAAAGTTTTCGCTATTTAAACCCTTTGAGACACGCCCTTTTATCAATCAAAACCGGGATCGTTTCAAAGAATAAACACTTTGACTCCGATATTAACCATTCATCAGAACCCCAGTCATAACCAATTTAAACAATAGAACATCAAATTGAAAATGAAATTTCACATACTTGAAGACTAACTGTTTTCCTTATTCTAAGCTCATCCTCGGTTTCACAATTCGAGTATTGTCGCTTTTCACACTATGTCTTGTAATAAGGACTAAGGACTAAGATATGTTCCTTTAACTACAAAAAAACTAATATGTTCTCTAGTTTGAATCAATTCAGACTAGGGTTCGTGGTGAATCTGATACCCCGTAACGGATCTCGAAAAGGTTTTCCACCAGCCTTATGGCCGTTTATTATTAAATTTTCAATTTACAGCCTACCCTCTCCGTAAGAGTCTACGTAAAAAAATCTATTTCTAAAAAGACACGATCAAAACCAATTAGAAGAAAAAAAAGAGATAATCGACAAATTTTCTAAATCACAAAGAGGCTCACTTTTATGTGGCTGTAAAGTTCGAAAATGCATTTTCGTGCCACGCGTCTTGCTTAATAAGTGTTATAAATTCTCGCACCAACATTGTCTAGGGTCGTTGTGTTAATACCGCTGTAAACATTATTTGCATGACACATTCAAATGTACAATTAAACTGGAAAAAAATACCACCGTAGCGGGAAAACAATCATCACTCGAAATTTCATTACTGCACCCCCCTTCCAATATTCACTTACCACTTGATAGATGGGCATATAGGTTCAAAGTGCAGTCATCATCCGTGCAGAAATGAAAACACATTTCGTTGTTGTTGTTTTTTTTTCAATAGATTTTTCGCTTTTTATTTAAAAAGGTCCTATACTGTTATTGTTTTACTTTTTGCTTCCATTCACTTGGCTGGTTTCATTCATGCTTGTTTGTGCTTCTTATCAAAATCAATACACATTTTCATCGACCGCGCGTACGATTCTTCAAACAAGCGGGTTTTTCCTCCCATTTCCAGCCTTGTTGGAGCCAAGCTGGCTCAATCGCTTTGTTATTGTGTTGGTTATTTTCCCTTTGTTTGCTTGTTTTTGTTAAATGCTGTTGGTTCGTAATAAAAATAATTTATTTAACTTTAATCTTACTGGGCTGCGTTCGGTCACTCACTCACATTTTTTTTCTTTTTCGGGAGCTTATTTTAAATACATGGTTTGGTGTGCAACGTTTTAAATTTACACTAACTCGCGTTTTGTTTTTACTTTTGGGTTATTCTTGTGTTGTAAATTCGGTTCTGTTTTATTTTTTGCCACTTCTACGTTGATCAGGGGCATATTCGCGTAAGCTTTATTTTCATCTCTTTCATCAGAATTTTATTTACAGTTCGTTCAATTTTAGTCGGTGACCTTATTTGGCAGATGAAAAAAAAATGCTCTGGGGCTTTCACTTGTCATTCCTATTCCAAATGTAGCTGACAATCAAATATATTTTATTTATGAGTGTCTGCCGAGATGGACTGTTGGTGGATGAATTGGCTTTGTTATAATTTACTCGGGCGAGGCAAATGCAATGGATGATAGCTGTCGGTCAATTTTGCAAGGTAAAGTTGTCACTCACGTTCATCATTATGAACGAAACAACACTAATGAACATGATGGCAATTTCTCGATGTTGAAGAACGGTTTTCATGTTTTTTTCTCTCCTTCTACCCACTAGAGAGGTTTCGGTTTTCCTTTCAACATGAATGTATGACCCTTTGAAAAACTTCTTTTCTTCTGATGCATTAATATTTTCTCCAAGAGCAAGACATCAAGACACCCTCAATGAATTGTATGCATTCTTGAACGCATACCGATGGGATGATGAGTACGAGGGTTGGCAAAACACTTGGCGTTCAAAAGAGGAAATGCGTTCCTTTCAGGAAATGTTTTCCGGGATGAGTGCGTCCTTGTCTGAAGAAGATGGTGGGGAGTGGCAATAACTTCAACAAAAACTTAATGGCAGATCTAGGGTTAAGATATACGCGCTTGTTCGGAATACATCGAGTGGAGTGGTGTTCTTTTCTGACATGAAACCCGTAAGAACGGTGCATGTGTGCATTTTCAGCGTGATTTACGCAATCGTACATTCAAACAGCGGGTTCGGAGCCATACTTTAGAGAGAAAAATAATGTTTTTGTTTGTAGCCCTGCCTACATAAAATAATTTGTCTAATTTTTAATTTTACTTTGAATGGATTGGTGCCATGTAATAAAAAAATCAAACGTGAAACATATATTGAACTTTCACAAGTTTCAAAAACAACTGTATGTTCAAAGTGTTTTCAAAAATGTGTTATATTCAGATTCCAACAAAATCCAAAACCAGGATTCTTATACAGACTGTACCGGTAATTATGGAATACACTAATGATTAACGGACGATTTAAAATGCGTGCAGTGTTCAAGCAAGTTTTGGCTGGATCCTTCTGTTTACATCCAATTAAACTGATGTGCAGAGATGCAGTATTCACAGACATGTCTGTAAATTTTTCATTTTTATTGCAGACTTTTTTAAAGATGCAGACATTTAGCAGACATTTTATTTATGTAGCAGACTTTTGCAGACATTTGAAATATTTTTAAAATTTCAAATAAAGGTATTCTATGAAGTTCGGATTTAAAAAGTACGAGGATCTGAACAGAATAGTAGATACGGTAAGAAGCTTTGTTGAAATATGTTTGAATACCGTACGTATCGTTTAAAGTAGTAATCCTTTGAAGAAACAAAAGCAGTGGGCCATTCAGAAACACAATGGGCGCGGAGGTAGTGTACTGTTATGGTATCCCGCGTGTTCAAACCCATGCGAAAAATTACTGTCAAAGCGTTGGTAATATTGGTCCTTTGCTATTAAGTCACAACGAAAATCAAGGTTCACAACAATACAAATCATATTTGAGAAACTTAAAGACTTCCTCGATAGAAAATTTCTCCTATGGTCAGGTAAAAATATCTGCGAAGTATTGGGAGCAAGCAGGTCATGCAAGAAGAACCTTCAAAAATTCATTACCGTAGTTCAAGATAATACTTACAAGAATTTCAAGGCAGAACTTCCCCAAGAATCAGAAGAGGACTTATCAGAGCTTCAAGAAGAAGTGTAGGGAAGAGGACTTCTCTGAAGTTTGGAATTTTCAGAGGTTTAGGAGTTCTTCCCAGAAATTCAAGATTGAACATTCCCAGGAAGGGCAGTAACTATAAATTCTCAAAAATCAGAGAAAAACTTCAGGACGATGCGTTATAGAAGTTGAGGAAGGAACTTCTCTGAGTTCAGGAAATAACATCCCAGAAGTTCCAGAAGAAACTTCTCGAAATGTTAGTTGGAACTTCCTAGAAGTTCTTGGCAGCTTTTTCAAAGCTCAGAGGAGAACATTCTGCATTACAGAATGAAACTTTCTAGGAGCATTGGGGGTACTTTCTTCTAATTTGAGCACGAATTTAAAATAGTTCCGAACAAACTTCCCAAAGTTCTGGAGAAAACTTTCCAAAAGTTCAGAAGAGGACTTTCTCAGAAGTCCAGGAAGAAACTTCAAGAACAAATTTAAGGGAATTTTCCTAAAAATGTTGGAATAAATTTGCTCCGGATGAGACCAATCAG